>JBBPMK010000310.1:0-26520 GCA_038090295.1 Boletus semigastroideus | reverse complement strand
TCCAGGTCACAATTGCAGCGACACACAAGTTTAACGAGGAAGGTCTTACAAAACTTCGAAGTGACCTCAAAGGCAGAGGCAAGCTGCTGAAGAACTTCCTTGTCATCGGACACATGAAGAACCAGACTGATTCTGTTACCAAGGATCTGCTTCGTAAAATGAAGGACCAAAAACTTCGCATTGGGGCCGTTACTCTGGATTATGACCGGCTCAGTGCGCTACGAGTTGTAAATGCTCACGTGTGAAGTGTCTCATCTGTTGTTTCTAGATTCAACCGAATCCCAGTGGCGACGTTGAGTTCAGTGAAGAGTGACGAACATCACGCTCGTTGGTCTCGTAGACATGTTTATTGTACAGTATCGAGAGAATGGATGTGTGACTCTGACATGTAAAACGCATACAGCATGGATTTTTTCCATTCCGCCCCACAGCGTCATGATTGGATCTCGTACATCTCACCGGTGGACGCAGTCATTAGCGAATTCGAGTACGAGCGGCTCGTCAACAAGCTGTCTTCAATAACCCATAGACGTAACTTACTTCCACCCCTTGGCCAAAAAACACGGTTCATAGCCGTCCAGGGTACGGCTTTTCGCTCGTTTTGTCTCACCCCTCTCATTCTGACTAGGTTTGTCGTCCTCATCATCTCCCCTAGTGTTTTGGCGGTGAAGGGGTGGTTGGTGGTGTGCAGCCGCGTAGTTCGCGTGGTGGAGGTCGTTGCATTGCGAAGGGTGGATGTCGCTAACTGTTTTCGTAGTACGGTAAAAGGGACGGGCAGGATTCTGCATACAGGCTCCAGCGCCAAAGCCTACCATGCCAGATGGAACGCACCTAGTGCACGAGCATCGAGCTGCTTGTCCGATATGATCGAGCGTGGTCATTCTACGATCGTGTGTACTGCACTCCTGTTAACATCAGATGCTTTGGCACATGTACGTACCTCGCTGGCACTCATCCCGGGCCCAAACCGACTCTGAACGCTCCCAAGAGATTTTGGTGGGGTGCTGGGTCCCTGATGTGGCACTCGCATGCATGACGGGTGGCGTTGAAGAAAGCGCAAGTGAAGGTAGCATGACGCGTTGGAGACAGTTTTGTCTTGGTAGTGAGGGATTTGCCGCCAAGGGGAGCCTGTATGCGCTCGGACGGCAGGGATGCGGAGCCAGAGCCGATACATGGCTCGTTGAAACCGCATCGATCCCACTCGAGATGGTCTGCTCGTCCTGCTCGTCCTATCTTTTTCGCTATACAGCAACATCGGTATTTTCATTTGATCGCACGCGTAAGAGACGTCATTACCTTCTGCTAAACAGGTCTTCCAGAGCAATCACGACGTGGGCGTTGTGCGCGAGCAGACATTCTTCTTCGCGCAACAGCGTTTGGTTTATTGTCTCGTTCTCGCTGACGAGATCTGTGACCTTGTGCGAGGGTGGTGCGGATGCTTGGTAGCGGGCAAGCCAGAGTGCCTGAGGGAGGACATGGGCGACGATGTCGTAAGAGGAGTTCATCGAGGGTACCGAGTCATGGCGTGAATAGAGAACGAGGTCATGTCCGATTCCATTTGGAGAGCCACCTGCCAAACTTGAAGGTAGTTCGACCCGAGTTGTGCGCTTGCCAGAGGACACGCACAGCCTGTGTAATATACCTTCAAACCAACACCCCGTCAGCGTTGTACAGCCAGTGCAGTAAGTACCAACTCCGAGTCGGCCTCCGAACCCTACACCAACACCATTCCTCAGATGCTTTCTTCAATCACAGAGTCCACAGCCCGGCTCTATGAAGCGTGTCATCACGATCGTGACCACTCGCTACCAATATTTCCTTCCTCACGCTGCAGGGTACGCCCGGACGACGCGCGCACGGCTTTTTCAACGAACGGGGGCCTGCTTCCATGTATTGGCGTTGGACGTTCACCCAGACAGTCCTCAACGAACCCCTCTACGCCTGACATTGCCTCGGACTCTCCATACAGCCATTCCCGCCTAGTCTCGTATGTTTGACGAAGCCAACACACCCTCACCTTTCCTCTCGGGCTTTCAACCTCTCTTTTGTGATCCACTCGGATGCTCCTCTCGCGTCGGGTTTAGTGTGCGTCGTGTGTTTTTAACGACGACCAGACCTGCACGGATTGCATAGTTCGGGTCAGGCACTGGGATTGGGATTGGAGTGCAGCTGCAGATGAGATGCGTTGCCGGCATCACGATACAACCCTTGCCACCTGTGCGTCGTCCACATACACAACTGATGCCGATTGGTGATTTTCTTAGATATGTCGCGTACCCGGGCTAGAATAGCTTGCTTGTCCCTGCCCCCAGGATTGTGATGGCACGCTTCGCCTTCCCCCAAGTCGTCTTCCTCGATCGAGTGGGCGACTTGGCGTAACCCTACTTACGAACACCTCGCCAAGAAAGTGTCTTTTCTTTCCTCCAAAAAGTGCAGTCGTATAAATAATACATGGAATCTGGAGCACGGGTATCGCGCATCCCATTTACCGTCCGAACCACTACCAAACTAACGTCACCATCCTCACCCTGCCTGTCGATGAACGACCGACCCGACAACAAGTAAGATCTCAGATCTCGCACGCTTGGCCCCTTTTTCTTTTCTTTCCCCTTTGCTTTACGCTGCGCCTACGACGTCGTTATCACCCGCGTCGTCCCTCTCCTGCTCGGTCTCCGACCCTTCCAGTTGCTGCCCTAGGTCAACCTCCCCGAACATCACCGTGGGCATGGGCATGGTCAGGTCCAGACCGGCGATCGGCTGCGACCGCACGCCGAACCCAGTATCGATATGAAACCCATCATCGACGCTGCGATGATGCAGCTCCCGTATGCTGATGATGAACCTCGGGATGAGCGGAAAGAAGACGATGGACGACACGACGCTCAGGTAGAGCACCGTCGCGTTGCTGGGGACGGCGCTGGATCCGACGAGCAGCGAGATGATCTGGTTGAACACGTTCCTGCGACGCGATGGGGGTATTAAAAAAAAAAGTGAGGGGTGGATGCGATGATCGAAAGCGGTGCTTACGCGAAAAAGTAGAGAATGCCGTCTCGCGTGAGCAGTTGCATATACCTGTTGAGCTGCCAGTGCTTCGTCGCTTTGTACATCCCGACCGACTGTTTCACGGTTTGGAAGAGAGCGAGACTCAACAGGGACGTCGAAAGAACGAGTCGCGGTATGAAGATGGAATATGAAATCGTCGATGGAGAGTTGACGGATATTGAATTGCAAAATGCATAGTTGGAAACTTGTTCGACTATTACTGATAGGAAGCGAGAACGATGAGATGAAAAGAAGCGGGTCATCGACACGACACGTACACAACAAGTGGGTGTTTGGATTGTCATAGATTCCATACAAAACGACCGTGGTGAAGAATTGCACCACATAAACGAACAGAAGACTCCAATAAATTATCTTGGATTGATTCCACATTGCGTAAACGCGCAGGATCATCGCCCCTATAAAGAAGATCAGCGAAGCAAAAGAAGCGGTACAAGGGCGGGGTAACTGACAATCGGCGGCGAAAAGGAACACCGCGGATGTCCAAATGGACGACAGAAATAGCACTTCACCTGCCGGATATCAGTCCAGCATGTCGTCGGGGACGCCATCATACCATGATATGCTTACAACTGTTCCATTGTCAGGTATCCGTGATTTGTTCGACAGTCAAGTTACGCACGTCTATCAAGGTGTCACCATCACAATCAGCCAAGTAGGGGGGAACTTACTTCTAGAGGGCCAGGAACAAAGGAACTGCCCGCTATGACCGTGCTGGTTCAGGCCGACTAACGCTAGGTTGGATGCTCGAACATACCCAATGATGTTGCCCTTAGGAATGGTTAGCGATGCTCAGCAACGCATAAAAATAACCCGTAAACCTACATGATCCCGAAAATACCCACGTAACGTGTCTGTTTGAATGGTCAGCTCAACACATCTCGGAAAACCTCCAAAGTGACTGTACGTACGATGACAAAGGCCGTCGAGACCCAGGTCCACGGTTGGCGCTACGAATTTACTTGGGCAGTTTGTGGGTGATCATGCAAACTCCTTACCCAAATGTATTTTACCTGTATGAATGCTATTGTTAGCCATAAAACAAACGCGGAGAAGAGATGGGATACCTCTCCCGAGAAGGTGAGAACTGATTTTACAGTTACGATGGTGATCAACTGTGTGGGATGTTCGTATACCCTTCACTTACTATAATCGTATCCAATGGCTGTCATGAGAGCGACTGTAACGGCGTGTGAGTTCAATCGTCAATAGAGCAAAGGGTAAGCCTACGGGACGCGTAGTTGTTCAGAACGAGAGATTCCACAGCGGACTGTATGTCATAAGAGGACATGGTGGAAGAGGCACAGTAATCGCTTTACAGCTGAGAGTGGAGCCCGTGGGTTGTACGTGACTGCCGAGTCCTGAACGACATAAGGCAGCTTATTTATCTTTCAAACCCACTGCCTGACTTGAAAACGTGGCAGGACAAGAAAGTAGTGATCACTCTACCTGTGGATGTCGTTCATTTCTACACCTCGACGTACACAGTCGCTCCAAGGCTGAGCGCGTGACGATGACCAAGGCAAGAAGTTGGTCAGCTGTGTGTTCAATAATGCCAAAACGGCGGAAATGAACAGTGGGAGATGACCGTGAACATTGAAATATCGAGGATTTGGTGGCAAACCAATGCGAGGCTACTTACTTGTCGCTGATGTGGTGGTGAAATTTCGTGGTGCCGTGAAAAGGATAGCCTTGTCGACGTTCTGTGCGCAGGATGTGTCTCTGAGTGAACTGGTTGAACTTCTTGCGGCCTTGATATCGCGTCATCCCTACATCCAGTAATCATTGCCCAGTTGATCGGGTCAGCCTGATCAATGTTCCTAGTAGTCATTGCCCCGATACCGTCGGCAGATAGCTTCAACTCGCCAGCTATATACTATGCCGGCGAAGGAATAGTAATCGCCTGGAGAGCGAGCCGTCCGCACCATGAAGCACATAGACCTGCGTGAAGAAGATAGCAACACGTGCAAACTTTTTTGACGAACCTTCGACTCGGTGCCTGTTCCCGTTTGCACCTCCGTTTCTGTTACCTTTAATGGTGCCGTTTGCGATCATGGTCAGCCAAGTTCATTGGCTTGCATAGACGTCTCCTCCGAACGGAATCCCTTACCTTACCTTACCTCTCACCACTAACCGGCCGCGGCCACTCAGGCTCTTTCTCTCTATATATGCATCGTCCATATCAACTCGGATTTTTCTACATAGACTCTCCGGCCCGTCTCGTACCACGAAATTGACCAAATACGGCAAAGGTTTTGCAGAAACGTGACCTGCATTCCGCAACGGGGGCGAGCGCTGCGACATGTCACTATCTTCCTTGTCGACGACCCTGTCGTCCGATGACATCCCCGTTCGCTATCAAAGATCATCACCACCACGCCGCCCATGTCCCGATCATGCAAGATAGACCCGGGCTGTGCACATGCGATATGAAATAACCTCGCCCGGTTATCGCTCTCCTCGGCTCTAGCATGTCAAGTCCACCTGTGCGTTTCAACAGTCGTCAGACCGTCACATTCCGAGCGCGCTTGTTCCTACGACCATCCAACGTGCCGTCTCACGTTGGGCTTGGACTTGCAAGGCATGCGTCCGGGTGGAAACCCGTACCTGATTGCGGATCAGAGTCTGGACTGATATCAAGATTTTCAGGTCGATCGGTGGCACCGGTGGTTTCCGCCAAGACGTTGACCTCGATGCATTCCAGTACTGCCTGCTTCGACATTGACACCAACGTCATCACTGCCCGTCATCTGTGCATATAGGGATTGCGCGGGAACCGCGTTCCTCTCCTTCCATGACCACCTCGACGATGCGCTTGGATACGGTGATGCAGCGTGATGGTACCCACGAGCATGTCTCATGTCTTGTAAGATTCGAATTACACGGGGTTGCCGTCCGAACCGCCCACATGACTATAACACCACTCAATCACCCACTCTCGGGATCTCGGATCTCGCTCTCTCGCCGTGTCCCTAGTCAAGGTGCAAGTCCGATATCCACCAAGAGGTGCCTCGCGCGCACCGTCTCCGGACTCTGCGCTCCTTGGTCGCGACGTTCCTGAACAATCACAGACAAAGTCGTATCCAGACTGCCGTTCAACCGCGACGGCACGCCGAACCCTGAGTCGACGTGAAACTGACCGCCACGGACGATGTGATGGTACTGATGATGAACCTCAGGACGAGAGGGACGAAAAGCATGGTCGATCCTGCACTCGGGAATAGCGCGACAGCATTGTGTGGCACGAAGCTCGTCAGGGTGAGCAGACGTAAACTGATTGAGTACATTTCCAGAGAAAGGAAAAATACTCATCGTCAGGAGCACGGTGGACAGGACGACGTGCTTACATGAACAAATAGATAATTCCGTCCCTCGTAGTGGATTGCATGTAGCAGTTGACCCGCCAACGCTTTGTCGCCTTGTGCATTCTGATCGATTCTTTCAGGGTTTGGACAAGCGCGAGAATCAGCAGTAAAGCGGAAAGAACAACGCGAGGGAGCAAAATATACACTGAAATTTTTGGTGACCACCCAGTGGTCGCTGTTTTGCAAAATGAAGATTGGAAATGCGAACTATGCTCACTAAGAAATATGGTGAGGGCGGCGACCATTGCGTGCTCGTGATTTCATACGACTAAGCAAGCTGTTGTCATTGTCGTAGATTCCATCGAAAACGACCGAGGTGATGATTTGTACCACATAAATGAGCACAAGTATCCAAAAAATTATCCTGGATCGATCGCACATTGCATTCATCACCCCTATAAGCAAATTAAGAAACAGGATCTCGGGGATGAACTTAAAGAGAACGATAACTTACAATCGGCGGCGAGGAGGAAGACTACGTATGACCAAATACATACTAGAATTAGCACTCTACCTATCGGACATGACGTCTAGAAGTCTAGTACACGTCAGATCATTGGGATTGCAGACAACTATTTCATAGTTAGGCATCAATCTGTAACAGTTACCATCTACCCGGTGCAATATTAGTCGCAAACGGGTGGTATGGTGAAGGAATGGAATACTAGGGTGAGGACTGATCTGACGTTGCGTTGGTGATCAACTCCGGGAAACGCTCGCAAAATGGTCACGTACTATAATCATATCCGATAATGGTCATGACAGCGACTGCAATAGCATATTAGACAGACCTTCAATCGAGCGAAGAGGGATCGTACGGCACAAGCAGTCGTTGAGAAAGGCAAATTCCAGAGCAGACCGCAAGCCTGAGAACATTGGAGCACAACCGCCTGAGTAGTGTGGGTTGTCTGTGGTCTCCTGAATAACTTGAGTTCTAGCATCTCACTGCTCCCGAACCGCTTCGCCTGACCTGTCAGTTGACAGTGTGGGTCCGTTCCATGGAACGTGCTTCCCCTCGTCCACATCGAGATCAACCAGCTTTTTGTCGTCACAGAAAGCAGGCAAGATAAGCGAAAACTGTCAGCTGCCAACCAAAATTTTCGACGAGCTTGGACGTCTTTGTTGACGCGTTTGACCAAGGCCGCTTGGGTTCGGACCGAATTCGAGCGTCGTGATATATGATGAATAAGGTTGATTACAAGTAACCTAGACCCACTGGCAGACAGCTGGTAAGTAACAGTACAAAGCTCAACAGCGCCCACCACTGAATCGCCTCACCCTCGTGACCGGTTGACCGCCCCGAAACCAACACCCAATGCAAACGCCACGTAAGCGATATTGGCTCAGACTCCCAATCCCGTAAATTGACATCGAATCTCGCGCTCTCTGCATCTCAAAGTCCCCTCCCAATCGTATCCTTCCAACCACGCAATGTGATATTCACGCGTTACGCTGTCCCGAGCTTCTAAACCCTTGTTAATACATTGGCCTCAGATACGCAATCTCGGAATTCTTCGAGTCGCACCCCATGATACGTTGGATCGTAAAGTGGTCGTCGTGCCGATTCGAACGGTTAGATAACACCCACAGTTGGAGTACAAATGGGTTGCATCCCATGACACGAACGTGGTTTACGGCAGGCTCGACTTCAGCAGAAGCAAGCATGCGAAAAAGCGAAATAAGCGAGCGCGGACGATGCAGGACACCTGATACTTGAATTACGTGGACGAGGAAGGCAGCACTTCTGGATCGAAGCCTACGCCGCGGATTGCAGCCAAGCCAACTAGACGGCTTGTAGAAGATGGATTAGAGCGGAGGAGTAAGTGTATGCGTACGAAAAATATCTATTCTTGTTTCGTAATCGGCGAACTTTGTTTCTGCGGCGAGCTGTGTTTCAAGGTGATTCTCCCTCGCCGCCGACATTTCGTATGTGGAAACAACATGTCGCTGATCGAACATCACAGGAAACGGCAAGGTGTGGATATGGGTATGGATTGTTCTGTAGGGGTACTAAGCCCAAGATATCTCGTTTTTCACCCTATTGATGATGAAGCCAACATCGATCACACTATTCCCCCGAATATCTCATCTATCCGTCCCCGCACCCTACCCATGCCAACGCCGACACCCACCGCGACGCCTAAATCAACTGCAAGCACAGACGGCGCGACAAGTATATGCCTCTGCGCGAAAACCATAAGGTGCCACCTCAGTACGGTCGCAGAGGCAGCGCTTGCTGACAAGAGGACGCGGAGCCATTAGGCCGTGTGGTACAGGTAATGGAGCGATATTCCAGACCGCAAGGAGCGGCGACGCCAGGCACACCAAGAAATGGGGACCGAGCGTGTTGGTGATGACCGTGAACTGCGACACAGGAAAAGAAACTGGACGTGAATGAGGCCCGCCTTGGAGTGATGGGATCGTTGGCTGATGGCCTGTCCCATAGAACGTGCGTGCCGCTAGAGCGCGGGAGGAACGGCTTCGGACTCTTGCTTTGAGTTGTCGATATCCAAGAACAGCGGCCAAGTATGTACCAGATAACGCCTCTCTAAGACGTTCCTCCAGGCGTCCGGCGTCCTCACAAAGCAAACGGTATGCGGAATATCGCGACAACCCCGAGGATTATGATAGTAAGCCCAGTGCCAATCAGTGGGAGACTGAACCGTGCCCAAAGATTCGACACGCGAATGACGAGAGACGAGTAAAGTCCCAGAGAGCAACAAGGGAGACTTGGGACGAAGTGGCCATCCAACTCTCTGAAAGTCGAGACCAAAATACATCGAGCTCGCCGCCAGACGGACTCGCACGGTAAGAGTCCAAATACTTTTTGAATTGATTTGCGTTGAGTTCGAGGGCTCTCTGGACCTGGTTTGTTCGTTCCACGGTCGAAAACCTCTGGGATGATACTCCCAAGCTTGTTAAACGAAATGGGAGGCCGAGAAGGTCAATCTGTTGAATAGGTCAATGAGGAACAGTCTCTCCCAGGAATACAATGGTGGGGACGAGGCTGTCCGGCAGCGGTGCTGATGCTTGGGATAATGCCACACCCGTGCTATAGATCCACACCACGGACATGGCCACTAGAATGCTGTCACGGTCCATTCCACAGTCCCCGAGTACGACCGGTAGGGTATCCTCGTCAATAGCAGCGACAAGCCCGGCAAGGAAGTCGTTCATTTGCTCCAGTTTGGCCATCATGACAGGGTGGTCAGGGCCAACGCGGTGATCGACATGGCCAACACCTAGACTATGACCGATTGCCCCACTGGTAGGGGATGAATGATACTTGACGAGGGGTGAGAGACTCGAAATGACACCTTCGTTGACTGTGTGCAAGTCCTCAACGAGTCGAACGGGAAGGACATGTTGTGGTCGAGGATGTGGGGGGAAGCATCCAAGTATCATCGCCTGCGAGAGCAACCGTTCAGGCGTTCAAAACAGAGAAAATAGAGAGCGAACCACATACATGTAGCTGACCTTGCCACCTGTAGCCACTTACGAGCTGGTACAAGAGCAAATCTTCGACGATTTCTAAGCTGCTAAACCTCTCTCCGACATCGACGAACGTGGGGAGTGAGCCGGTTGTGAACCCCTTGATACACTGGAGTGCTGTGGCTGGTGGGTCGGCATGGGCGATGAACATGAACGAGTGTTGTGGATGTGCGGCAGTGAGCTCGGATGGAAGAGTCAGGAAGTTGTGGTGGTATTCTGGAGGATTTAAATTGAATCCAAGCACGTCGATGTTGAGCATGACCATTCTTTTGTGCGTCGCGAGCGACGTGTAACCATCATGGAAGAAATCCCTTGGTGAACAGGACAAGGACAACGGACGGGCTCGGCCAGGTACTGTGGGAAAACGTTCCGCTGGCATGACTCGGAGGTCATGAATACCCTGACCAGTGGACGCCATTGAGCAGCCTTGCAGTTAATCCTCTTCACTCGGTATAGCCAGCTCGGGATCATACAGGACCTCAACGACGCTACAGTCCTCGGCCGAGAAGCCCTTGGGCAACCAGCTCTTGGCCTTCGACCGCTATGACACCCCGATCTGTCAATATTGTTGGACAACCTTGCAGATTTTCTCTCCACCCGTTGCAGGCAGCTCAAAGTCGTGCAGTAAGTAGGAAGCAAAGAGGGACAAAACGTTTATCAGATCATCTCGCCGGCAAAGCATAGCATAGGGATAGGGTACAGGCAACATAGATATGTTCGCCGTCCAAACCGCCGCCAAAAAACACCGACAACCTTCGCAACCCCTGAAACTCAAGCTTTTCCACTCTACGAAATCGCCCGAACTGTGCATATCATGGGTCCTGTCTGTCGGCATCCATAAATACCATCGCGGACGCGAATAGCTTCGATGTCGGCCAATAGTCACTGCCTCTCCATTCACCGTCTCCGGACTCTGCCGTCCTTGGTCGACATCCCTGAACACCATAGTAGACATCATCGTATCCAGGCCAGCGTTCGACCGCGAACCTACGCCAAACCCTGTATCGACATGAAATCGACCATGCGTGACGTGATCGTGCAGCTCTCGTATGCTGATGATGAACCTCGGGACAAGAGGGACGAAATGGATGGTCGAAACCGCGCTCAGGAATAGCACTGCAGCATCATGTAGCAGGAAACTAGTCAGGGCAAACAGAGTATACATAATCTGGTTGAGCACGTTTCTAAAGGCGAGGGGGAAAACATTCATTGTCAGGATCGATCGTCAAGAGTACGCGCAAAAGCACGATGGACAGGATGATGGGATGAGACACGCTTACACAAAAAAATACAGCATTCCGTCCCTCGTCATTAGTTGCATGTAACAGTTGACCTGCCATTTCTTCATCGCGTTGTGCATTACAATCGATTCGTTCAGGGTTCGGACAAGAGCGAGGATCAACAGCGAAGCGGAAAGAACAATTCGAGGGAGCAACATATACAGTGGAATTATTGGTGACCATCCAATAGTCATTGCATTGCGAAATGAGAGATTGGAAATGTGAATGATTGTCACTAGGAAAATTTCCAGAGTTAGGTGAAGTCGGCCACGTATGTATGATTTCATATGTACCAAACAAGCTGGTATTATTATCGTAGATTCCAACGAAAACAACTGAGGTGATTATCTGTACCATATAAATGAGCAGAAGAATCCAAAAGATTATCCTGGATGGATTGCACATCGCATAGACACGCAGAATCATAACCCCTATAAGCAAATTAAGAAACGGGATTTTGAAGGTAAACTTAGAGCGAGCGATAACTTACAATCTGCAGCAAGGAGAAACAGCACGTATGACCAAATACATGCCAGAACTAGCACCCTACCTTTTGGACGTGAGAAGTCTAGTATATGCCAGGGACATTGGAATACTTACAGCTATTTCATGGTGAGGCGTTCATGTGTTGTTCAAAAGTCAAGGGTACCCACGTCTGCCAGAATGACGTCAGTCTGATGAACCGAGTTGAAAGGGACGCAACTCACTTCTAGAGTTCCAGCAATAAAGGAACTGCCCGCTGCCACTGTACTGGTTGAGGCGATTGGTCGGTTGAAATGATCTGTCTACATACCGAGTGATCCAGCCCTTCAGAATGGATTGGATAAGCATGATAGCGACTGGGCACATAGTAAACCTACATAACCCAGAGAAGACCGGCATAGCGACCCTGTTTGAACAGTCATCTCAATCAGCTGAGAAACATTTCCGAGGTAACTGTACCCATGATAACAAACGTTGTAGAGACCCAACTCCAGGGTTTGAGCTGCAACATTATTCGAGTCATTAGATGTGGGTGATCTGTGAAAGAATCTCGAGTACTCATTACCCAAATGTATTCTACCTGGTAGATTGTGATTGTTAGCCGAAAATGGGTGAAATAGAGAAGAGATAGAGTACCTCTAGCGAGAAGGTGAGGACTGATTTTGACGTTGCGTTGGTGATCAACTCTGGTAAATGCTCGCCAACTGGTCACATACGATAATCATAACCGATGACAGTCATGACAGCGACTGCAATATGCAGCGTATTAGATGGATCGTCAATTGAGCAAATTCGCGATCGTGCTGGATATGCAGTCATGTAGAATGGCAAATTTCAGAGTACTTAGACTGCAAGTCTGAGGACACGGAACTCGTGCCAGAGAGATGTGGGTTGTACGTGATCTCCTGCATGCGAGGTATGAAAGATATTGGCCAAACTATTTATTGCCACGGCCAAGTGAGCACTTCTGGCCTAGGTTCGACCGCCAAACAAAGTTCGAACGTGTTCTTCTTATGAGACACAGCTCTGTGGATTGCCACAACTATACCGCCTTATCAGTCTTGAGGTGCTATAATAGATGAAACATGCTAGAAGGGAAAGTCGGATCAGCATGAACGCGCAGTGTCAAGTCTAATTAGGTCAACTTTGCCGTATACATGGCCGTCCAGGCAGCGATAATGACACGGCCTGCACCAGCGCTCACATATACAATAGTAGCTCGTTCAAGTTCACGCATACGACTACGCCTATCTCCATGTTGCCATCTGACAGAATATTACTGATATTCTCGTGGATTATCCCAAGGGGATTCATGTCAACGATCTAGGTGGGATTCTCAATATGGATGCAAAGAAACTCGTTCGTGTGTTGCATCTACTGCCCACAAGAGGTTGCTACACCGAAAGGTTGGTCGTGCCAAATGCTACAAAGGGTACCACAATTAATCTTCTCTTTCAGTGGAAGCAGACACCTTTGCGAACAACCGTCTCTCTCTGGTTCTTCACAGCGAGCATCCAGTCCGACCTCAGATCAGTGTCCTCGTTGAATGGTCTCGGAAAGATGACTACATGTTGTATGAAACCATGAAAGACCCAAGGGCAGCGTTCTCTGAGGACCCTACACATGCCTCCTTCAAGTGCCAGTGTGTCGGAGACGATCATGAGGACGGGATGAGGACGCCATTAGTTCATTCTTCGATTATCTGGGACGAGACCTAAGCGAGCATTTATTCTACCGTGCGAATACCGTGTTCCAGGACACCGTAAGAGAGATGAGCGGCATGGAATTTGATTCTTACATCATCCGACAATGTATCTCGCAGTTCCACCTCGCCATGAGAGGGTTAAACCATAACATGGGTTCTTCTACATTCATCGCGAGTGCGTATCATGGCTTTGGCTTGCAATTCCACTTAAGTGACTTAACACCAGCGCAGAGTTCCCTTTCGAATAATATTTTTTACGGAGCCCTCGAGGTAATGATACGAGCAGAACTCTTTGCGGTGGCGAGGAGTCACGCTCCTCGACCATGCTCGTCCACACTTCTGTCGCATCTGTATCCTTCTCTGGAATTGCTGCCGCCTCAGGTGATACTCCGACGTTACACACCTGGCTGTCCCATTGAAGATGGGTCAACCTCTAAACCTTTATCACGTCACTTGGCTCAGACGAGTCATCATCTTTTCCGTTTCCACTCCAATTCAGTTTATCTTTCCAAGGAGTGCAGATATATAATACTACATTCAATGCAGAGCATACGAATCGCATACATGTTTGTCGTCCAAACCACCGCCGCATATCGCCAGCCTCTTCAAAACCTGAACTCCCCGCGACCTTGGTATTTCACATCTCATACTCCCTCCTTCAAGCGGGGGACGAACCACGAGCAACCACTTCAATATCGCTCGAGTTGTCGCCGTCCTGTTCCCGCTCCTGCCCTTGCTCGACGTCCCTGAACACCATCGCAGGCACGGACGTGTTCGGCCAAGCGTTCGACTGCGACGACACACCGAACCCACTATCGACCTGGCAGCGGCCACGATCATCCAGCTCCCGTATGCTGATGATGAACCTGGGGACGAGAGGAATAAAAACTATAGTCGAAATGCCGCTCAAGAAGAGCGCCGTGGTGTTGTTCGGTACGGCACTCGATCCTACGAGCACGGACGCAATTTGGTTAAACACGTTGCTGAAATGTTGGTAAGGGGGGGGAGAGAAACGTGGTTCATCGTCAGTCATGATCCGGCGCACGGGCGATGGACGATGGACGCTTACACTGAGAAATAAAGGATCCCTTGCCTCATCAGTAGTTGCATGTAACGGTTGAGTTGCCACTTCTTCGTTACTTTGTACATCTCGACTGATTGTTTCAGGGTTTGAACAACAGCGAGAATCAACAGCAAAGCGGCGAGAACAACTCGAGGAAGGATAATATATAATGGGAGCATGGGTAGACCGCTCGTCAACGTCAAATTACAGAATGAATATCTTGCAACTTGAACTATTGTCACTGAAAAACGGCACGAATTTCAAAGGTAGGCAACACTGGCCAATGTATGACACGTACCAGACAAGGTAGTCTTGGGGTTGTTGTAGATTCCATACAAAACAACTGTGGTGATGAACTCAACCACAAAAACTAACAGAAGAATCCGATAAATTATCCTGGATCGATTCCACATTGCATAAACATGCAGAATCATTACCCCTATCAAGGAATCAATAAAGCGGAGATGCGGTCAGAAAAGTAGCGTGGCCTACAATCGGCGGCGAAAAGGAACACTACGTATATCCAGAGACATGGTTGAGCCATCGCTCTACCTGTTGGTCCAGTATGTCATTGCAGACGAGAGTACAACATTATGTATGCTTACAACTATTCCATGTCAGGAATTCACCTTTTGTGCAAAAATCAAGGTACGCACACCTTTCAGAATAATATCAATATGACAAGTCAAGTTAAACCCCCCGGTGGCTCACTTCTATTGGGCCAGGGAGAAAAGTACTGCCGTCTGTAAATGTGCTGGTTGAGCTCATTTAACGCGAACTTGTACTCCCTGACATACAGAGTGATGTTGCCCTTGAGAAGGGGTTGAAACTTAGCCGGGCTTAAAGACGTATGACACAGGCAACCTACACAATCCAGAAAAGACCGGTGTAACGGACCTGTCAGAATAGTCACGTTCAAGATCTGACAGAACCTCCCAAAGTAACTGTACGTACGATAACAAACATTGTAGAGACCCACGTCCACGGTCGCTTGCGCTGGGAAATAATTTAACATTATAGGTCCGTTATCAATGATGAGGAATTCATTACCCAAAAATATTTTACCTGTGTATTGTGTGCTTTAGCTGTAAACAAACGTGTAAGGAATGAAATACCTCTCCGGAGAACGTAAGGACTGGTTTTCACGTTCCGACGGCGATCAACTTCAGGAGATGCTTGCGAACACTTCACTTACTATAGTCATACGCGACGATGGTGATCAAAGCGACTGCAATAGAATATTAGATATATCATCTACAGAGCGAGGCGGCCCCTACGTGATACGTAGTCGTTTAAAACAATAAGTTCCAAAGTGGACTGTAGGTCGGAAGACATATAACTGGGAATTGACTGCAATAGCAAGCTAAGAGTTGAGTGGGTTGTACGTGGTTCTCCAAGTCCCGGAGGAGATAGTCGGACTATTTATTGCGTGCGTCTCTTCAGGGTAGTATGCTCCTGTGGACGGTATCAATATCAACGGCCGATGCTAATATGTATGAAATGACCTTGTGACGATAAAGGAAGAATTCAATCAGCACACAATCTCCATCAAGTCAAATAATGTGGGAGTGCTGGCACCCTTTGAGGTGCAAGGCGCCTGTTCCGAAACTGGCTTCGAATCCAGGAACGTTTCGACCCTCAGAACACGATGAAGTCCACGGAGCCCTCATCGATTCGTTTGGTCTCTCAGATGCAGGCCTTGCGGGACTGTGCCACTGGAGCCCGAGTCGTACTCAAGAAGTTGATTGCCCAAACTTGAACGCGCTGACGGCCCCTGATCGAATAAATTGATAGCCACTAACCACAGCAACTTGGACCCACACTCGAGTGCCGCCCTTCAAGTTGGCACGCGCTTCTTCAAGGGTCCTGGGTTTGTACTGCGGATCACCATGGTGGTGGCTCAAGTGCTCATTAACTGCTTGAGCCCACTGGCCAGCCGCTGATCGCGTGAGATGAACGATGACACAAGAATTCGCCCACACTGCGTCCCTTCTGGTTTGTCTTGTCTCCTTATCGTCGTTGTCAGACAAGGCAGGCGGCGGAATTTGCAAAAACCGTGTCAGCTGCGGCGATATGCGTGCTCTTTCAGTTGGTGCACTGCAGGCGTCTCTGTTGTTCGACCGCGTTCCATAACTTCCATTTTCCATTTGCACCGGTGATTAGGTTTGGGTTCGCAGTCGACACTGAGGCTAAATCCGAATTCCCAGAAAACTCCTCGACCCCCGCCTCACCAGTGGCGCCGACTCTAGTCCTCATGTTCCGTCTTGTACGGCGAGGTCGATGCCTAGTGTCTCCATGGCGGCGAGAAATCCCTCGGCCACGGCCTCTCGCGCTTGCTCCTTTGTGACTGCCTGCGCCGCGATCGCTTGGATGGGCGTAGGAGGGACAAGCGATAGTGACTGGCTTGCATTCTGACGTCGATAGCAGTGATTTCACGGTATCACCCTCGCTCATCGTCAGGTTCCTATCTCTATTTCCATTTCCCGTTCTGTACCACAGGGAAGACTGTTTATCAACCGAGTCCGTTCAAGGTGCGACGATATCATGCCGTCTGACCACTGGTGTCTTTACTTAAAAATGCCTAACGTGTGCAGATGGGTTGACAATGGCACGTTGAGCGCTCGGATCTTCAGCTGACAAACCGATCGTTGTACCATGAAAAGAACAAAGTCAACGTTCTGTGCACGGGATTTAGTCAGCGCGCAACCACGCCCAAGTCACTTTGTAGGACTACGGATCACCGCTGCCACTGGGAACGCCAGCTCGGATCCATCCATACGTCACCTTTCTTCTTGTCCGCCTTGTCCGTCTTTGGGTAATTGGTGGCGCCCGCTCCACAGGGCCGCATCACCAACATCATTATCAAACAAGGCAGGCCGGAAATGCGATAATGTCGGCTGCAGCGATAGGTGCTCGCTTTCCCGGCGCGCAGCTGGCGTCTCTGTTAATGCGATGGACGAAGTCAGTTTGGTTGTGTTCCCGTTCCCGTTCACGGACGGCGCAGGGACCGAGGCAGACTTCGCGTTTGTGTTGGCATTCGCATTGCGGTTGATATTAGCACGCACAGGTGACGGAGACGGCGACCTCGATCGCGATCGCGACGGCGATGACAATTGTATATCCGTGTCCCACCATCGACGACCGCGTCAACGGAGGCTGCGACTGCAACTGCCCAGCCACCCTCGGCTCCCTCCTCATCTGTACCAGCGACTTGGCCTCACCACAGAATCGCTCTTACTCTTGCGCTCGCGGTGCATCTTTATCTCGCTTGACGGGCTACACCACCTGCCGGGACGGGACTGACATAGGAAGAAAAGGCGACGGCGTCCGACACGCATTCCACAACGCAGATCGGAGCGGCATCTTGTCCTCTCTGTCGTCTGACTTCTCGGCATCATGCATGGCCCCTCTCCAACTCGTCCAGGACTGAGCTCGGGATCCCGGCGCTACTGATGTCAGTGACTAAAACACCACAAATCATTCCATGTTGCATGGGAATCAGAAAAGTAGAATAACAATGCACAACGAAACGGCGAACAAGGGTAACAATACTACGCCTAGGCGCCGAGATGAATATACAAAATCCGTTGATCCGATGGCACGTCCACAGTCCGCATCGTCTTGTTCAACGCATAAACCCCACGGGTATAATCCAGACGCCCAGATGCGTCCACCACATGCTTGTAAAACGTCGACGTGATCTTGTTCGTCTCTCCGTCGTCCACCGCCCACATCGTGCCAATTACCGAACGGAACCCGATGAACTGCATCGCTGCCGCAAGATGAATCACTTCGTCCGGACTCTCCTCGTCGCCGACCGTCGTATGGCATGCCGACAGGTACGCAAACTCGGGTTGCTTCCAATCGCGCCCCATGGATCGTAAAGCGGCCGTCGTGGAGAGCAAACGCCGACTCGAATGGCTGGGTCAGGTCTGGGAGAACGTGGCATGCGAAATGGACCCACTCGTTTCGGTCAAGCTCCTCAACGACCCTTGGTATGCACGTTTCCTCTCCGTCAATGCGTGTGAAGGGGACGAGGGCGCCGACGAGCTGACCAATGTTCGTCAGTTCAGCTCCTACGGAAGGGAGTTCCCTCTCGCCAGTGGCCTTGGCTTGACCAATAGCAACAAAGCGTGTCTCTTGAGTTGCGAAACGGCACTGCCTGGCACGAATGAGAGCAGTGAAGGTTGGAGTGTAGGATGAAATGTAGGGAGATTACATTGGCCCCTGTACGGACCAGCAGCGTGCAAGGGCAGTACGGAAAACTCGGCGGTGGGACACCACCAAATGCGAGAATGAGGTGGATGGATTGTACGGAGGAAATCAACGATAGGGGAAACAATGCGATTCCATATTTTCTGTAAAAATGCTGCGAGTTGCCTTGTCACGTCTGCCTTCATGGCGCGCGCAGTCAAGGTATGGAGCTCTCGTGGCTGATCTGCAACGGAATGTAGAAGGGATCGCATCCGAACATGATGACCAGTGCGTCGCAACTGTACTGGCTCGCATTGATGATGATCACAGGTCTTTCACTGGCAGCATAATGGAGATCCGAGAAGAGAGAGAGTAGAAGGAAACGGGAGAAACCATGCAGCTCACGAATATCGGTAACAACTCCCCACAGTTCGAGGTTAAGCCGGCAAGGTTGTTCATGCTGGTCTGGGCAGGGTGAATTGATAACGCTGCGAATTTGGAGGCTAGATACGTGAAGTCATCCGCCAACAACTTTCCTGTCATGCCGGATGCCATGACATCACCCACGGAGAACGAAGCTGAATGTGTTGATTCCAAAAGACACCCCATCCCTGTTCCAGAAGTTCAACTGCTTTTGTAAGGGGAATTGTATCTGAGGGAAGCCGAGAACGCGTCCAAAGCAAGCGAGGATGACACCTCTTTCACAAGAGGGAGATATTTGGGTAATGACGGCAGAGTGGTTAGAAAATTAAGCGCAGAGAGGTTTCATATGAGAAGGGTATTGATGAGTGCTGGAAATATTCGGCCGCAAAAATCCATGCCCTAGTCGCGGATAAGTTACTTGACGAAACAACCTGGTTGAGCTGAGCGTAGAGACTGAAGAGCCCTTTTTGGTCCTCTAACTGTTCTGACTGCGTAAACCGATCCCTCGGGTTCCTCGCAAGGTTTTTCAACGACTGCGATCGACTAGGGTGTCCTTGCGGTCGAAGGCAAAGGGCTTCTCGTCCCGGGGCAATGGCCTCGTCCAGGTCCCGCATGACCCTTAAGTGCTTGCACCGGGCAGAGAGATGAAGTGCAAGGTTGTGCAATGGCGACGAGCAGTAGGGGTGTCCTTGTGGCAGAAGGTCAAGGGCTACCCTGTCGAGGACAATGGCCTCTTCCAGATCTTCCACAACCCCCAACCGCTCGTACCGGAAAAAGAGATGAAGTGCAAGGTTATCCAACGACGTCGACCGACCAGGGTGTCCTGGCGGTCGAAGGTCAAGGGCTTCTCGGTCAAGGGTAATGGCCTCGTCAAGGTCCTGCATGATCCCGAGCTGGTTGTAGCGGGTGGAGAGACCGACTGCAAGGTTGTTCAATGACTCTGACCGATCAGGGTGTCCCTGTGGTCGAAGGCTAAGGGCTTCTCTGTTGAAGACAATAGCCTCGTCAAGGTCCTGCATCATGCCGAGCTGATTGTACCGGACGGAGAGATGAACCGCAAGGTTGTTCAATGTCAATGACCGATCAGTGTGTCCTTCCGGTCGAAGACCAAGAGCTTCTTGGTCGAGGATAATCACCTCATCAATGTCTTCCATGTTCCCCATCCCTTCATATCGGGTGAAGACGTCCACCGCAAGGTTGTTCAACGCCACCGGCCGATCAGGGTGTCCTTTTGGCCTAAGGCTAAGGGCTTCTCGGCCAAGCACGATGGCGTCCTCAATGTCCCTCATCCCTCCAAGTTGTTCGTAGCGAACGCGGAGTTGAGTCGCAAGTTGACTCAAAGAAATACCCCGTTCTGGGTGCCCAGGCGGGCAAAGTCTCAGCGCTTCACGATCGAGGTCAATCGCCTCGTCGATGCAATTGATCCCCCCGCCGTGCTGAAACTCTTCGGCAAGATCCTCTGCGAGCGCATGCAGCTCATCCACTGTGAGGTAAATCATGTATTCCTAATACATAGTCGCCCACGCTGAGAACACTACACACGTACCTTCTGACTTCATGCTGGTTCACAAACAAGGGATGTTATTCTTCGGATGTCACTCTGTACGCTAGGCCGACGGACGAGAGAGGGAGCGGACGAGCAAGAGAGCGAAGCGCTCATCGGCGCGGGACGCGACGCGACCTGCCGGGAGGAGGCAGGGGGCTGGTAGGTGCGCTGAAACCAGCGAGGACGAGCGACGTGGGTGGCACGAAGACGAGGAGCGCCGCCGCCCACCGTATGGCACTGCGCTCGTGCCTTGCTGCGCCTCGTCCCGCTGTGCGGAAGAGTGGCTGAAGCTGAAAGGCGGTACCCACAGACAACATCAGCCTCAAGTACTCATGGCTGCATAGATAAATTATCAAGCCTATACGATACCAAGAAAAATTATCAATAAACCAAGAAAATAAAACCACTCTAGCGAGTGTAATAGTGAAAAAAAAAAAGAACAAACGAGCGAAACCAAACCAATCGCATCACCTCCCCCGCCCAACCAAACTCAACAACCGCTTCGCACGACTATACACCTCGTCCTCCTCGCTCGAATCCGCCCATACGTCTCCCGATCTCTTCTGGTGCGTCCTGTCACCGTTCGTCTTGTCGAGCGACTGCGCGCGGCGTCCGTTCCTGCTCCACGGAGGTTCCACGTCATCATCGTCATCGTCAAACAAGGTAGGCGGCGAAGGCGAAAACGTCGGCTGCAGCGATACGCGCACACTTTTCCGACGCGCTGCAGGCGTCTCGGTCGATGCGTTTGATGAGGGTGGTTCGGTCCCGTTTTCGTTCACGGTCGACGCCGAGGCCGAGTTTGAATTTAAATTCACGTTTGCATCGTGATTGGCATGGGCGTTGGCGTTGGACGCACGCACGGGCGGCGGATCCACAGGCGGCGGTGGAAACCGAAACGGCGGCGGCGACCTTGACCTCGACCCCGATCGCGATGGCAATCGCAGCAAGGCATCCTGATCCTTATCCTTATTCTTGTCCTTGCCTTTATCCTTATCCCCGTCCTCCACCACGGACGAACGCGTCAACGGAGGCTGCGACCACGACCGCCCACTAACCCTCAACCCTCTCCCCGTCGGCGCCATCGACTCGACCTCCCCACACAAACTCTCCCTCCCCGTCTCGTACGACGAGATCGAGGCCGAGTCGCGCCAAGGCGGCGACACGCTCCGTCGACCGCGCTCTTGCTCTTGCGTCACCTTCTTGTCTTGCTTGAGAGGCTGCGCTTCGATGGCCCGGACGGGCGTCGGAGGAACAGGCGACGGCGTCCGACTCGCATTCCGCAACGCCGATCGAAGCGGCATCTTGACCTCCCGCTGACCTCCCTGTCGCCCGTTCACATCCTCGCTCGCCGTCCGCCCGTGTCCACTTCCGCTTCCACTCACTACCCCTCCTCGTCTTTCCATGTCCCGATCACCCAAGACGGACCCAGGCGCACGCGGCACGTCCAACGACATCGACCGGTCCAAAAACGCCCGGTCTTCATGACCCTGGTTCTGGCGCGTGACGTCCGCCACGATGCTCATCAAGCTCTGGTTCTGGACATGCATGCTGCCATGTCCGTTTACGAGTCGTCTTGCGCCGGATTTGCCTTGTGCATCTTGCATGCGCGCGGTCGGTTGGACCTGCAGAGACTGTGAGCGCGTCAGGGACTGTGACTGCGACTGTGACTGCGACTGTGACTGCGGCTGCGGCTGTGACAGAGGGCCGGACGGAGATGCGGAGAGAGACTCGATGGATGGCGGCGGCTTCCGCCACGACATGTTCGTGCTCGTAGACGTCGATGTATGCGTCGCCTGCGTCGACGTCGACGCCGACACCACCACCGTCATCGCCTGCGCATCTACAAACGACATGGACGCCGACCGGCGGTGTCCCAGCGTCGCATCATTCGATGACGACGGCCCATGGCTCGACGCAACGGTCGCGTCCGTCGTCACGCGTCTATGTTGGGTCACGGTGCCCGGGCTACGCATGGCGCACGCCTCGTCTTCCTGGACGTCCTCGACGAGGGGCGTAGCGATGGGCAGCGCGGGCCCTTGGCCCTTGCTGACCTTGCTGGGCGAGCGCTGCACCGATCGACGGGCACCGTCGACTTCACCGTCTGTATGGCCTTGGTCTCCACCCCTCAAATCAGCCACGGACGTCTTTTTGCGCCTCACAGTCCCTCGGCGCGTGCGCGAACGGCCCGGCGCTGCGCCTGACCTGGATCCAGCACCCGGGGCATCCGTGTTCCATCCGTCCGCTTGTTGGGACGTCCCGTTTTCACGCACGCTGGCAGACGCACTAGGTCGGCCCTTGCGTAATCTTGAGCCCGACGGATTGCGCAACACGTTGTTCCCGTTGGTCGCGGTCGGTGCGCTGGTCGTCGTCGCATACCGCCTGGACGTGCCCTCGTCGTCCGAATCCTCGCCTCTCCCCTTGATCCACGCATCCGTCCGCGTCACCCACCCGCTCGTCTTTGCCCGCGTCAAATTCACATTCGTCGATGACGGCGAGGGCGAGACTGTATCCCATTCCGTGCTGACCCTGCCCCGCTCCTTGGGTCTTCGAAACAATCCGCGGAGAGACCCAAAGAGGAGCGACGTACGGCGTTGGCGTTTTGGGGAGGACGACGTGGTGCCAGGGGAACCCGTCCCAATGCCGCCGCGTGAACCATGTCCCGAGACCGAGGCTGGGAAGATGGCTTTGGTGGGGCTACTGTCGTAGGCGGCACTCGCACGGACGTCGGGTGCACTGGCGTGTGCGGTGGGCGAGGTGGCGCCCAAGGGTCGTCGGGAGGCAGCGGTGCCCGTCGGGCCGATCATGGACCTCCGAATCACCTCGAACGGGTCGTTTTCGACGACTTGGAGTGTGTCCGAGGGTTGCTCATCATCGGAGCTCGTGTCGTGAGGGGACACGGTGATGGGGGTGGTTGGGAAGGGCGTCGCACTGGCGTTGGTGTTAGCGTTGGGGGTGCGGTTCGAGAGCGACGCAAGCCCATCCGAGTCTTCGTCCGAGGCTTCAGTGATGTTTTGCGAGATAGGCCGATGGGATCGTTTGCTCCGGCCCCGTGTGGATGGGGGTAGTACGGCTTGCGTTGAATCGCGGTTTTCGAAGGGCGGCGGTTGGGTGGGGGTGCTGGTAGGGAGTGCCAACTCTGAGATGGCATGTGCGGGTGGGAGGGTGATGGTGAGGTCGTCGCTGGCACGCGGTGTGCGTGCTGGGGGTTTAGACGACGACTCGGGTTGCCTTGGAGCTGAACTTTCGTGACTAGCAGCGGTTTGAGAGGCACTTTGAGAAGGGGTGAGGGATGAACTGTCGGACGCATACATGATATTGGTACTCGGGCGAGGCGGTGCGAGCGACGGTTTCGGGGCTAGAGTGATCGTCAGCGTTGCACGTGCAAGTATGTAGCACAAAACATACCTAAGAGATTAGTTCCACTACCGTCCGCGCTAAGGGTCTGCAAGACCTTGAGCCCCTGTTTGCCCATCTCGCTCCAGACCCAGCCACAGTCGATGAGGGCACGACAGCGTGCGCCAAGGCCTTCGCGCGCGAGTGTGATACGACGAGCGTCGAGCTCGCGTTCCTTGGATGCGAGGTGCGCCTCGCATGCTTGCAGTTCTGCCTGCGCCTGTGCGAGCTTGGCGTTGGTGCTGGCTGGGGAGACGGAGACACCGGTCGAGTTGGTGGAGGGGAGGGATGAGAGCGACGCTGAACCAAGGGCTGGCAGGGGCGCAATGAGGCGGGACGAGCGATGGGCCTCGCGGGTCGACTTGGAGGCTTTGATGAGGCGGGTCACGCTGTATCCGTCTCCGTCAGTGCATGGACGACAAAGGAGAAAAAAAGAGGCTAGGACGCACAGGATATCGCGGTCGCGGAGGATGGCGACGAGATCGTCTTCGAGGACTTTGAGGGCGACGAGCTGCTCGCGCCATGTTTCGATGGCGTGAGTGTAGCGCTGGAGAGCGTCGTCGGCGCTGGCAAGGACGTCGACGATGGCGGTGATGGTGTTGGCTGGCGATGTCGAGTGGGACGATGGGGAGGCGGCGGCGTAGGCGGAGAGGGCGGCGAGCGCAGCATGGGAAAGGGGGAAGAGGGCGGTGAGGTGTTTGGCGTACTCTTTCTCGTGGTTGATCAGGTTGGCGAGCAACCGCGAGTCGGGTGCACGGTGGACCATCGTGGACCGTGGCCGTCGTCGTCGTCGTCAACGTCGTTGGGCACCAACTTATTTACACGCATGTGCAGCCCTGACATTGCCAGCTCATCACTTCCACGGCCACCGGTATTCAGACAATAACAGTTTATTTATTGCTACAAGTTACGACGACGACGATTCAGAAGACCTCAACAATTGCATTCGCCGGCCTTGCACTGGCATCTGTGAACTTGCTCAGCTACGTTCATCAAGCTGATGGTTGTCTACTCACTTATCACCGCCCTTGCAGTCGGCCGCGCCACAGCCAGCAGCTTGGTTGACAGGAATAGATCGCACCTAGCATCAAAGTCTAGTGAGCGGATAGCCTAACGACGGAAAACGTTGGCGTACGAATTGCATATCGATGAAAGTTTGTGAGTAATAACGATGGGTTATTGGCTCTGCAGAGAAATGTCTTCCCCGCAGGTCCTCACCTTTTATCCCACATGAGACATCCCCGCTTACAGATCCGCCGAATCGATGGCCAAATAGTACATAGTACCTTCGTCCTTTGTCAGCCAGCCACTGGGATTCTGTCGTTCAAGGACTGCCTCAAATGGCTAACTCTGGTTCAAAAAGTACCTCAACCGTTTCACTCTGAGACCGTAGGAACTCGTCGTGCGCCCATTATATCACGGTCACTGATAAGCATGTACCATTGCGCCCGGTCCCTTCACATGACTACCAACTGCGGGCCAATTTCCGCGACTCACTTGGCAACCCCGCATGCTTATCGCACAGCAAGCCATATCCAAGCAATCACACAATATTTCAAAATTCGTGCTGCATACGCTCGTTCGTACAATTCCGATTACAACCCATTGTCAAGTGTGCATGATCAACACTTGCAACTGTCAGCCGAGCACTTGCATCTGTTTGGTTGCTCGATCACAGGTACAACGATTCAACGGACAGAGAAGGACTCACGCATCACCGCATTTGCACGAGGACACTCCGCAGGCACCAGCTTGGTTGACGGGGATAGCGTTCACCTATCACAAGCACGATCGTGAGCGAGCGTACCTACGACTGAAAACACTGGCGTACGATTTGCATGTTGAGAGGTCAAAAAGTAGTATGAATGTGGGTTGTGAGGGTTGTGATGATTTCTTTTGCGCTCTCTCTAACCCCTTCTTATACCTACGACAAAGCCCCCGGGATTGCGCCGTCACATCCGTGACCAGCGCCTGTGCAACAAATGAACCTTCTCTGGGACCCTTTTGTGATCCGTGATAGGAATATTGTGGAGTCAGTTGATTCTTTGTATTTACTGCACGTTCTCGAAAAGGCACGCGTGCAAAGTTCACATCCCACGCGCGTTGACACCTGTGCCGCTCAGTCAAAACTGACGCCCCGATTTGATGCGTCTTGCTTTCGAACCTATCAATGCTGTACGCAGGTCGTGCTATATACGACAAGCTTAGAGACAAAGAACGGTATCCGACCCTCGAGTTTCCGTTTTTGTTACAAGTTCTTGTTGGTGCTCTGGGCTGTGTATGGAGTGGAGACCCGTCAAAACTGTGTGGATGCCGTCGCATCCGCCTACGTATCAAATATATGTCTTTTCTAACTCGGTGAAACCCAAATTTGACCCTCTCTGTGCGTAGTGCGGCCGTCACAGGATCCACGGATCAAATAGGAAGCATCAAAGATATCTCGCCGTCTTTAGTACTAGTACGCCAACTTTGGCTCCAGCTGCATTGAAGACACGTGTTTGTTGCGAACAGCA
>JBBPMK010000309.1:0-26544 GCA_038090295.1 Boletus semigastroideus | reverse complement strand
AAAGCTGGGCCGAAAAAATAAATATCTTATAAATATATAAATAAAATAATTAGAATAAAGAGATCACACTATTTACTATTTCCAAGGTCAAAGGTGGTCAGGAGCCAACCATGAACTATTCCTCTGCCAATTCACTCTGGGACATTTCTCAAGCTCCTTCTCACTTCTCTCAGCTCCCGGACGATGACTTCCTAGCTCTCTTACAGAAACAGTTCTCTACAGACACCTCCGATCACCCCCTGCGTCGAAGCCAGTCCCAGGACTCGGACGATAGCAGTCCAAGCCCACCCGCGAACGCCGATGATAATTCGAGACGCCAGTCTTTGCATGCACATTCAAACGATACCGAAGACGCACCTCTGAAACGGAAGGCCAGCGCTGACGACATGGAACCCGGCCCAAGCTCAAAGAACCAACACACTGGTTCGTCGTATCCCCTTCCGATCTCTACCACCTCACTCATCTCAACAGCCGACGACGCAAACCCCGCCAAAAAGTCTCAGCCGTCCAGACGCAGATCGACTGGTAACCCTTTGGTTCGTCCGTTGCCTCATCCACTGCATTCTCTCTCATGCTTTGCCACAGCAAGACGAATCTCGTCTTCTCAAGCGCAAGGAACAAAACAGAGCGGCTCAACGTGCATTCCGAGAGCGCAAGGAAAAACATGTCAAGGACGTGAGTATATACCGCTCTCTACCCCTGTTTCACTTGCCTCATCACTCCCAGTTGGAGGATCAGGTAGCCGCGCTTGAAGAAAAAAACGAAGCCACGGAGGCTGAAAACTCAAACTTGCGCGATCTCTTATCCCGTCTCCAAGAAGAAAACCTCGCCTTGAAACAGTCCCAGTTCACGTTTTCGGTCCCAAAGCCGGCAACGGTGCCCGCTCCAGCTCCGAATTCGACCGCGCAACCCACCCCTTTCAACTTCTTTGGCACGCCCTCTCCTTTCCCTCCCACGTCTGCTCCTTCTCAGTCCCCATCAAAGCATGCCGAATTTGGTTCAGATATCGACTGGACTGCACTCGCTTCCTTTGACCCCTCCATGCTCAGTGTGCTCGACGAGCCCGCAGAAGTGCCAATGCAAACAGACCCTACGCCATCTCCCTTTGGACAATATGCTTTGCCACAGTCCTACAAGACCATTGCCAATAACCCCCTTCTCATGTCCTTTGCCGACGAATCACCCACAACCTCGTTTAATACCACTTCACCTTCTAATTCACTCGATCAATTTGCCTTCAACTTTTCCTCCGGTCCCAACTCATGGACGTCTACGACCCAATCCCCACAATTCACTCAAAACGGTGGACACAATGATTTTTTACACCCAAACCATAGCCTTGATGAATTATTTGGAGGAAATTACATGGGTAACCAAGGCCCTCTTGATTTCAACGCTCTGGTGGACAGCACAACGTTATCTCCCGTGGCACATGCCAACGGCGTAAAACCTTCCGCTGCCATTCAGAAATCGATATCGTCGCCGACATCCACTTCGACCAACTCGTCACCGACCACATCGAGCTCTCAGAGCCCATTCAGTTGGACGAGTCCATCACAGCCTGAAGAAAGCCCCCCCTCCGCTTCCGAGTCAATGCCGAACAGTGCCACTTCCACGACGTGCCGCACCGTCTTGTTGAGTCGCACCGACTTTGCAAAGCACATTGTTGCCGAGGGTCCGTCGCCGTTTACTGACCTCCCCAACCCATCCCTCCGCAAGACGTCGGATATGTCTGCAGGGGAAATGATTTCTTGTCAAGGCTCGAATTTCCCGCGGACAGAAGAGAGTCCAGAGAACATCGAAGTGCTCAAAGCGTGGAGATGTATCACGCAAAATCCGCATTTCAAGGTTCGTGTCCTGTTTGTTGGTTACGATCCAAGTCTCAATGTCATCGATGTGACAGGACACCGATATCAACGAACTCTGTTCCGAGTTCTCAAAGAAAGCTCGGTGTGACGGGACAAAGGTAGTTTTAGAACCCGAGAGCGTCCAGCAATTGTTTGAACAGTTCAAGATATTACAGCACCAACTATCGGCACAGCAGACACAATCTGACCGTCCGAGCTCGTAGCCATCCATGGTCATTCAAGTGGATGGATGTGGTTGTTTATCGTGTCTTGTTTATTCCTTTTATCTTCGCTTCTTCATGTGTACCATCTTCAAGTTGCTCATTAGCGTTTTCGCCGTCATCGCCCGTTTCAACATGTATAGCGTTAGACTCTCTCTCGTATTATATGTCCCATCCTTGTTGGTTCTTGGTGTATACACAAAGCTCGATACGTGACCCTCTCTTGCGTCTTGGTTATCCCGTCCCTGGCTCAATCTGTCGATCCCCCAACAGGAAGCATTGCAGTGTTATTGCAGTGATTCATTACCGTGCCTAAGGGCTGTCCACCTGATCTGATCCAGAACCTGCACGATCCGACTCGGAACCCGGCCAACCAAAAAACACATGCCGAGTCTCGCGCATCATGCATCACATCGTGCACCCGCAAAGTAGGCTCCACATATACATATACATATCGTATTATCGTATGGAAACACCTGGGCCCCACTCGTCCCCCATTTTCCATGCTCCACTTTGGTTTGACAGAACTGTACGCGTGTCCCCTATCAACGCGGTACACGTACACATCCTCGGCGATATCGGCGTTCTGTTGGATGACCGCGAGGAACGGCGTCCGGGGTTTCACGGTGTGCGTGGGGAGTTGTGGTCCAGGCCCCGAGATGCTCGTGCGTAGGTACGAGTTCACGACTGGCTCCCGGTAGTTGACGATCTTATCTGCAAGGCACCTGTGAGGCGCGACAAATAAAAAAAAATCAAGAAAATAAAAATAAATAAAATAAAAAAAGGCGGTGAACGACGATCAGGAGCCCCATCAATGGAAACGAGCGGTGCTGCGCTGCCGGGTGCGGTATCGATGTGGGTGGCTGGCATCGTGGCGTGCACCGCAAATACGCACCACACGCTTTGCACCCCCCCTCATTGACGTTCGAACTGGCATCCCCACCAAAGCAAGTAAGGGAGGACGGACCTGACTGGCACGGATAACACCGATATGATCCCGTAGGCCGGCAAATGTCCCTGCAAGCAGTCATCTTCTATGACGTTACGGACCGCTGGCAAGACGACAACACTGTATTGCAGGTCGCACACGGGGTTTGGCGTGTCTCACGAGGTGTACCTGTAACGACGATAAGCACACGCGCCTCCATGCCCAAGGCACGTCAAAGAAGACACAAAGTGGTGCTTGGACGGACTTGCCAGCGTGGTCCAGTACGGCCGCTCGACATCGTACCATATCCAAGGCAAAATACCGATCAAAACGCGGGGGGTCGGTTATCATTCTAGAACGCGCGTCCCCATCGGATAGGTAACCGTAACCCTCGAATGTATCAAAGGAAGCAGGTCGTTCAAGGTATGAAAGCAGCGGTTCTGAGAAGAAGGGCCTATCTGTTGGCGCAAGACAGCCGAGTTCCGGACCTGAGCAAAAAGACACTGCCAGAGCTAGTAGAGGAGCTCGAGCCTGAACGTGTTGAGACGATGCATGCATTTCGTGGGATCGGAGGGTAACCTTAACCCTGCTCGGTAGTAACCACCCAATTTGAACGTCACATACAGAGTTGAATTGATACGTGGTGCCAGTGGGATAGTCTGAAATGAGAATGGAGGTTTTCATTTTCTATCGCCGAGAAGGCCTAGGACTAGTGTTTCCGGCTCTGTGCTCCCCTCTGAAAGAAACCGTCGGAGGTGACCATTGGGTGACCATCCCATGGGAACCGCTGCAGGATGCTTCGAAGCATGGACTGGTCACACCCGGGCAACGATGAGTGTCATATCAAACACACAGGAAACACCCCATTCAGGTTGTTGGCGAGTTTGTATAAGAGAATGGTCGATAACAAGGACCACGATGCTTCCAGCCGTTACTGCTAATCCATTTGGAATGAGAGCTACTCGAACGAAGAGAGTGCCATAGAGCATTCAGGGGCAAAAGGACCCTGATGCACAGCAAAGGGTCACAGTCCACACATTCATTCGCTTTCCTATCCTTCATGTGATAGATCAATACATCGGAATAACATTCATAACAAGAGACGACGGAAAGCCTAGCGAGAAAAAGATGCATCATATATACGTACTAAAAATGATCGTTTCGCGGTACAAGGTTCATTACGTCCAACAAAACCGCTTGTTGGAACAAAGAGTGGGTATCACTGAAACAAGATCAAGTCGGCAAAACGCAGCGGCGGTAAAACGGTCAGGTACTCACATAGTACTCGATTTCCAACTACAGAGAAAAAGACCACACCCTGAGTTGAGGGTGCGAAGAAAAAAAAATTCAGACTCACAAATAAAAAGGCAACCTTTTGTGGCCAGAGAATATTCAGGCCAACCGGGTTGTATACCTGGGTATTCAGCTCTTCGATCGTCTTTTTCAGCCGCCGCATTTTCTACAAATATATCTCAGACAGCATCCCACTCACTAGGTCCACCACTCACCTTGATGTAATGCGACGTCTTGACAAGAGTCGACAGCTGAAGTGTCATCACAGCCAGAAAGTTGTCTATGAACGAATGTCGCATGCTATATGCTGAAATTAAAATCTCATTGATATCATTGATCGTTTGGTGAAACTGTGTCGGTGTGATCTGTCAACAACATTAGGCTCATATCGCAACAGTAATCCTAGAATCACTTACGCGTCCCTCTAGTTCAAGAGGAAAAATAGGGGAAAATTGAACCAGCTCCCCGCCCGCGTAATCGCGTTCGATGCGAACTATTTCGCGTGGATGATGAACACCGATCTGACCTACTGGAGCAGTCCCATACGCCGAATCGGGCGGAGGCGGTCCAAAATAATACGACGAGTGTGGAATCAATGGTCGCTGACGGCTAAAATCACGTCCAATATCAGCAGCAAGACACCAACGCGATCTGTGCAGGCGCACCTCTTTTGCAACGTCTCGAACTTTTTCGAGTTGAGCGTTGAGAAATAGTCGGATGTATATACCTCGTTGTTGTCTGTCGGTGGATCGACCTCGTCCCAGGGTTGCGGCGATGGCGGCTTGAATTCGAGTCGTAAATGTCGTGGGTTCTGCCCGGTTGACCCAAATGTCCGCCACCGCTCCTTCTCGTTCATCTCCAAGGTTTGGTTGGCGCCGGGCACGCTCTCCAGTGGGTGTGCCGAACCTAAGTCCTCTTCCACCTGTCCCTTTCCGCCCTCGCCCTCGCCACCTTCTTGTGATCGCGCGTCGCCGTCATACCGCAACGGATGCCATCTCTCACCGATGTCTTCTTCTTGCATTACAAGGACCTCTTCCTTCCGCGATATATCCCCACTCCCCTTCTCATCCTTGCCCGAGAGCATGCGTGACAACGACACCACCTCGGTGTCATCCCTCGGGACCTCGTCCTGGACCGTAATACCACGTCCCTCCAGCAATCCCTCCATACTAGATCGACAAGGATCTTCCCCGCCATGTCGTCGCTCGCTGTCACTATCCACAACCGCCTGGCTTCCTTCCACATCCGCCTGCATCCACGACGTCGCGACGGACGATTCCATCTCCAGCGGTCCCCTCATCGAGGACTGCGAGTGCGAGTGCGAGTGAAATAGCGATTGCGAACGTGAGTGTGAATGCGAATTCGAGTCCGAAAGCGACCGCGACCGCGAGCGAGACGCATGACGCACAGGCGACACGCCTCGAGAGAGGCGGCGAGGGTGGACTGCGCCGCCACATCCGTTCCCTTGTTCTTGTTCTTGTCTTCCCTCTTCCTCGTTCCCGCTCCCGCCTCCGCCCATGTTGCCGTGGCCACTTTGGGTCTCGTTCTCGTTCTCGGCGCGTAGTGGATCTTGCTCTACGGCGATTCCAATGGCCAGGTCTTGCTCCTCATCATCGGTGGTAGTGATAGCCACGCCTACGCCTACCTCCTCTACATCTTCTTCCTCTGCCTCTGCCTCGCCCCGGGCCGCGGCCACGTCACCACCACCCTCCGCAGTCCACGACGGCAAACGATCCAACGCATGTTTAACGAGCACGTGTTCGGGAGATGTCATGACAGCGCAGAACACATAAGAGGAGCGCTTTAAACCGAGAAACTTGATCCGTGAGGTGATAGATACGTCGATGGTTGACGTTCGATGTCGGTTGCGGAACGTCCTTGAGTGGATAAATCGTAGAGACGAATAGTCGCGCGGGCGTGTGTGTGTGCACGGGATGCAGAGTAGATGAAGGTGGGAGGACGAAGCGGAGCGAAAAAAGCGATGCCACACGCGACTCCGAACCAATCCGGTTCATCCTCATTCCCTACCCCCATACCATTGGTCCAGCAGACGCCACTGTTCTCCCAGGCATGGCACGAGATTTTATTCAAAGCTGTAAAAGCTGGCGGAACAAACGTAACCACGGAGAGCTCAAGTGCAACTCGGCGAGGCGACGTCAACGATTGGCACCACCAGAAGACACGAGTTGGCCATGGTCGGAATCGAAGCGCCGAAAGAACGGCCAGGCAGTACATTCGATCAATGAACTATCGGGACCGAGAAACCTTTTAGAGGACGTCGTCGAGGCCTCCTCTCCAAGCCGTGGACAAACCGAGGTGCTATCGCCATGGCTATTGTCATTCGTACATCAAGGACTCGATGATGATGTGCCGGGTAGTGCCTTGGTCTCGTTGTACGTTTCTTTCGGATCCATCGCAGCGCTCGTCGACCCGCAGCATCCTGATCCCTTCGCAACTACGCACCGGATGAACGGTTCTTGTGATCACAATCACCGTTGCTTCCAATACTTACGCCCTTTTGGAAGGCATTAATGCTATGCGTTCGCGCAGCATGGGAAGTCACTTCTTCAGGGGTCTCGTTCTCTGCAGGAATCCACGATAAATTTCCCCACTCATCCCCTTGGACCGCGAGCATTCAGTTCGTCGCGCTTTTGGATTTCCATGCATACAAAGTTTATGGTCAAGTCCACGTCGATCCTGTGGCAATGATCCCATGTGTCGTCCTCTTGGATACCTTGCCTTGATGTCGCCCATGGTCGCTCACCACCTACCTACTGGACGTGGATTCAATCCTCAATTTCCTTGTGGTTCTTTTTACAAGTTTGATTGTTGCACGTTGCCGCACATTCTGCAACCTCATTCGCCACCCTGGGCTTCAAACCCGGTGAATACGCACTCAGACTTCTAAGCTGCTTTCCTCTTCCTCTTCCTCGTGCTGGTCACTTGTCATAATCGAAGAAAAATTTCTATTAGGCAAATGCAACAGACTACATGTACATATGTGCGGTAATACATAAGTGATTCGAGCCTAGGCAATACGTTCATATCGAAAGTCGTCAAACATGCGACACCCCCCCCGTCAAGAAACAAAACACTACCCCATGATGGACAGACAGTCTAGGCAGGCGATGGGTCCTTCTTGTCGTGCAAACGCGGTGGCGAAGCGATAGGTCGCGCCGTGGGTGAGCCCGCTGCTGGATTCATCACGTCCGCCAACTTTCCTCTCGACGGCGGCGTGGGCGAACGTCGATCAATCGCCATTCGATCGTCCGTAGGTGAAGGAGCTGTTGACGCGGGTGACAGCGTCGCTATAGGAGGTAGCGCAATCGCTGCCGATGAGCTGGCATGAGCACCATGACCGGAACCGATCGGGCGCGGATGAGGAGGTAAGGACACAGAAATAGCACTCGGGCTGGTGGGATACGGGTGTCCAGCATCAGCGTGTTGGCGAGACTCGGGAGAGTGAGACGGGGGTTGCGTCCGGAACGGAATCGGCGAGGGCCGGGAGGAGGGTGTATGTCGACCGGTAGGGGACGGTGGTCCGCGCTTGATGGGATCCATTCGCGTGCGCTTGTTATCCAGCTCGTCCACACCTGGACTCAACGGACGTTTGAGAGGTGCTCCACTAGGGGGAGAAGGTCGACTACCCGATGTCGACACCGACCCACGATGAGAAATTACCGGTCGTGGAGACGTCACCGTATGCCTGCTACCGTTCGAGAGCGTGGGTGAGTGCATCGGTGCGTTGTGGGACTGTGACAGAACGACGAGCGCATCCGCGACACCTTCGTCGTAGTCCTCATCCACCACACGTGAAGGGGGCCGAGGAGTAGCACTGGTCGGAGATGGCTGGAGAGAACGACTACCGGAGCCATTAGAACTCGAGGTCTCTTGTGCATCCTTGGCAGAAAATGATCTAATTTTGAATGAAGCCGACACGTTCGCAGGCTGCTCATCCTTGGTGCGGCGCTGACGCTTCTTGCGTTCCTTCTTTGAAAGGTCACCTGGAATGGATCCGGTCATGCTCTGCGTGTCCGAATCTTTCTCCTTGGTCTGCTTCCGTCTCCGATCCTTCCCGTCAGGAGCAGGCGTCGAGTTGGGAGACCCAGACATGCGCATGCTGTCAATGCTGTTCGTGTGAAGAGAGACACGCGAAATGCCCTCTGGGGATGTGGCCATCGCAATAGATTGTTGGCGTTGGTCCGAAGCCGTATCCGTCTGCCTCGGGGTCTCGCGCGCGGGGTCATAACGCCAATGCCCGTTCTCTCCCGGCACCGAGGCTGCGGGAGGAGGCGAACGAGGGTGAAGACCGCTAGGCGGTTTCGACTCCCAGAACGACCGTGAGTGATGAGCGGAGGGGTGGGCAGAGCGCGGCGATGTTTCCATCGGGCTTGCGCCACGATGGTGGGGTCCAGGCGACCGTGACGGGTAGTACTGTTGCTGCGAATGGTGACTAGGGTACTCCGGTCGGCCTCGATCCCAATCACGATGATGCTCAGGTGGCGGTCGACGTTCCCATGGCATGTCGCGCTCGCCCTGACGCAAGGCTTCACGAGGATAGGGTGAGCGGAGGGTGGTCGGTGCCGCTGGCCCAACTGGTTGGCGACTCGAGGGTGGGTATGGCTGGAAACTAGGTACGGGTGAACGGGCACGCGGTGGGGGTGGAGGCGAGGCGGAGGCAGACGGCGCACGCATAGGGCGATTGAAATACTCCTGGTTATGCCCAGTCGAGGCGCGAGTGGCGGAAGCACGCAGTTCCTCGGTTGGAACTTGGGGTTGCGGAACCGGGTGATGCAGCAGCAAATTCTGGTGTCCAACAGGGCCGCGTGTCGGGGGCTCGCGAGGCCCCGAGAAGTCTCGAGGGTGAGGTGGGCGGTCAACATCCATCGGTGCCAGCGGTGTGTGGGAAGGAATATGGCGTGACTCATCGAGAACGACGGGTGGTGGGGGACCGCCTCTGAACGGCCCGGGCGAGGAACGACCCCCGATTGGGGCAGGAGGTGGTGGTAAATGGACGTTCTCTCCATTCGAGGGTCCACGAGAATCCGATCGGAACAAGGGACGAGAAATGCCCGACGTCAAGGTTGACTGTAGAAGGAGGGGAGGGCCAGTGAGGCCTGGAGGAGGTACGACAGCGCTAGCGTATGCAGTAGGGTGGACATCTTGAGGGCCCGGTGCAGCGGGGAGTTGTCCTCCCGTAGCTTGGGCATTCTTTAGCAACTGCAGTCGCTGTGAAATAACATGATTTCCAGGATCGAGTTCGCTAGCCCGCGCGTAGGCATCGATGGCGTCCGAGATCTGATTGTTGCAGCTCTCATAAAGGCTACCAAGATCGAACCAGACTTCGGAGATGTACGGGTTGATTCGGATGGCGCGCGAATACGCGTCCAAGGCGTCACGGAACTGGTTGATCTGGAAGTAAAGTACCCCGATGGAGCACCAGAACGTCGGGTTGCGTCCGTCACGATACACCGCTTGCTGATACGCTTCGTAGGCCTTGTTGTACTTCTGCCCCGCCATATAGGCACGACCGAGGAGATACCAACTTTGGGCATCCGACGGGTCTATGAAACGTGATGAGTGAAATTCGTGGCGGGTAAACGACAACTCACCAGCCTCAAGACTCTTGGTAAGATGCTGTATAGCAAGCTCTTGATTCTGGAAGGACGAACCGTCCTGGTGATAAAGCCAACCGAGTTGCTGGAGGACCTTTGCGTGTCCAGGATTGTCAGCGACGACGCGTTCGTATGCGTCTTTAGCGCGGACATGCTGAATGGGACGGACGTCCATCACGATTTAGGTCTCAAAAAAGAAGAACGGGCTTACGTCTTTTTGTTGTTCGTAAACGTGGCCGATCTGGAACCAGATATCGGCATGTGCGAGGGGACTTGGAGGGTTTCGGAGGATGCGGTCGAAGCAAGAGAGGGATTCGTCGTATTTGCCTTGCTGTTTGTAAATGATGCCGAGACGGAAAAGAATCTCGTTTGCCTTGTCGAAGTCTAGTTCTGCTAAATGAGTACATAACGGTGCCATAGGGGACGAGACAAGAGACCAACCTTTGTCCATCTTGAGGACGGAGGCAAAGGCTTCCTCGGCGTGATCCAAAGAACCGTACCGGTCATAGAGTATCCCGATGCCGTACCAGAGTTTCGGATCCTCCTGTGGAGCGTAATATGTTACACGTTGATGAATCGGACTGGAAGGGCAACCGTACCTTTGGATTCGGTAGCAAATAGAGGGCTTGTTGATAAGCGGAGTACGCCTTTTGTAGGTCATCTTGCATGAGGTAGCAATGACCTTTGAGCGGGTGATGGAGTGAGGATGCAGGGTGAGACAATAGAGAAGTAAGCTTACCGAGAGCACTCCAAACTTCGCCGTTATCTTCTTGGAGTTGAAGCACGCGTTGAAAGTATTCGATTGCCTAAAAAAGGAAAAGGGGATGACATCAGCAACTGAACACGTGAGGATTAGATCGAGATCTGGAGAAAAAGAGAACAAAAAAAATGGAACATGGCGATATCACGGCGGCGGCCACCGCGACGGACATCCTCGGGTTTTGAAGACGATTTGGCAGAAACGGTTCGCCCACCTTTGGATAATTTTCCTTGATCCGAGCGATTCCCGCAACTTGCGTCAGCCCTGACAGGGATATCGGATTGTGCCGCAGGGCGTTTTCATATGCCGTGATGGCGTGTTCGAGATCACCCATTTGCTCAGCAACACGGCCTGAGAAAACGATGAGCGTATTCCCGAAGAAAAGAGTTTGACGTACCAATGAGAAGCCATGTTTGTTCATTAGCGACGGCGAGCTTATGAATGACGCTCGACGAAGCAGGTTGCACCCCATTGGGTGGTGGTGCGTTGGGCACCACGACGGGGGAAACGATCTGATTGGCGGAAGGATGTGAGCCGTTAGCGAGGGCGGCAGGGGTGGAGGGGATGGTGGCAGAGCTGCCGTTGAGATGGGGTGGGTGTGCAGGTGAGGGATGGGGCGGATGGGTTATGAGAGCGTGGGGGTGAGGAGGGTGAGAGGGCTCGTGCATACGTACGTCCCTGTCTGACTGACGGGGTACGTGTCGGTGGGACATGGTTGAGAGGGAGGGGGGAAGGGAAAGCTATCAAACGCAGGAGGATGGTGATATATATATGAAAAAACGCAGCAGGGAGAGGGGAGATCAGGGCCTCTTCGCACCCCAGTCGCACGATCAAAGACGATCAAGCAGCCGGGTGACGGATCTGAGATCGGTCCAATCTCGCGTTGTCTGATTTGAATATGCACCGATTTAGGATGACATACTTGTCGCTCTATTTACGACCACGTTGCCGTTGTCCGTCGCGGCTACTACTTTTTTTCAACTGCCACAACATGTCCGCGCACACATGTGGAGTCCCGTGGAAGCTTATCCAATCCTGGATGACCGTGAGTCAAAGAGCTTAACGGACAACCCCTTTTTCAACACCGCCATGAACTCCCTTTTCGCCCCTCCTCCGCCCGTCACCCACTTCTAGAACCGCTTCGTGGATCATCACAGGAAGGCCGTCCTCGCTTCAATTACATCGCTACTCGTGGCGACAATGACTCCTTTCAGCCCTGAGGCTAAGGCGTTATGTACGCCCCACCCACCACTCGCTGTCTTCCAATTACTGAAGCACCTTGTCCTAATGCGCCCATTGCCGGGAACACCTGCGGAACAATTACTACATCCATACGATACTGGCAAGTGTGAGATCTCGGAGGCGATAGCTTCGCCTCCTGACAATCGAGCGGATACCGAACTACCGGTTTCAAGTTTCCTTTGATCAAACATCTCAGTCTAGGCCACCGCTTTCTCGCGATTGGCATTCGGAAGGGTTGCTTAGCTGTTTCCAGGGTCCGCTTATTCCATCCACATTGGGTAATTGATCGTGCTAAGTTCAAGCCAACCCAAGGCACATGTGTTATTCCTTTTTTGGATGAATGCAAACCAACGCACCCGATCACGTGAGAGTCTCCCTGACAGAATGAATTACCCTAATCAAGAATGCAAATACATACGCGGTCCTGATCCGGGCCCTTGCAGGCCCACTCTGTATCCGTGAATCTTGTTCGGCCCATCGTGAGTCTTCGTCAAAGAAATTCAGTCCTGAATTGAGGACAGCCAAGCATTGGTTTGGCAAATGAAACATTTTGTTTTGTTTTTCACACTCCGAACCCATGAGTCAAACCTTTGAAATACTTACTCCAAAAGTGACTGGAGTGCAGAGCCCTTACGCGCGGACTTTGTCAACTGCCATCTTTATGTGCGATCACGCCACCACATCCATTTCGATAGAGTATTGCCGATGGTGATACAACAGTGTCGTGCTGTTCTTGTTCTTTTTTACAAGGGATCGCAATGTTGAATGGCATTTATTGTCTCTTGTCTGAGTTCTGACCGAGACATCCTTTCAGTTTCACCCCTTCGGCAAGCCCTCAGACTTGACTACCCCGAATACACCGCACGTTCTGATGCGGCACGCCGGCTCGCTAATAGCCGTCGAACCTGCCATCAGGCCCTGGATGGGGTGCTGTCAACGCTTCGCCTAATACTGGTGGGTCCACGTTAGTTATGTAATTATGTAAGCACACCCAAGGTCAACCAACAGCTTCCATTTTTTTTTCCCTCCGAGACGCTTAAATAACCAGCCGGTCACTAATCCAACCAAGGTCAAGCCAAATAAAGACTCGGGGGTTCCAGTTTGAGTCAATACACTTGTACCTCCGTCCGCTTCGTTGCAAGTACAGCGCCCGCCTCGAATCTCGATGGCGCCGCTAGTAGGGCCGTCAAATGAATGAACCAACACGATTGCCAGCAGAAAATGCGGCCGTTCCGTTCTAGTCGGTGCGGTGCGATGCAAAGTCACGTCGGTAGCTTCACACGTCTGGACGCCGAGATCCTGTGATCACCGTATCACCCATCCTCATCAAGCGTGCCATCGATTTGGAACCCTGTGCGTAGCGATTAATAATATCCTCCCATGCGGAGCAACCTCAGCCACACTTGTCTAATTCAGACCATTCGCGAAGGGATCGTCAGGACTATCCGGTCCGGTATCAAATGGCGTCTGCGCCGGAGGATATCGGACATGACAGCATCGCTAGCTAAAAGCGGTCAGTGATACGCCCTATCAGATATGCCGTGTGGAAAACTTCTCTGCAAAGATGGTTTGTAACGTTATCCCTTGACGACTCTACCACAGGTCGTTGAATGCTGTGATCGGATGACGGCAAGCAAAAAAGGAAATTAAGGGGCCCCACCGCAGTTTTCTTAATTGCTGTTTGCAATGAATACATGCTTGCTGGATCCCCCTTGGGCAAGTCACAAGATGATATGGGGAACTGTGGGGCGTCGATGTTTAGGAGGACCATAAAGTAAGGTATGTGTGTATCCAATTGGAGTTGATGGCAATCAGGCAATCGTCATCGATTATTGTGCTGTATAAGAATCGCTCGCAGCCTTTCGTCGCAGGTCGGAGATTGACATCCAGCATATAATGGGGATACGGCACAGCTTGACAGACTGCATCCGAGTAGACCAATGCTAATATTAAGAGTGGATACGATCTCCGCGGGAAAATTCAGTATCCATGGCAGGCGGCCCACGTTGCGTTGCCCAACTTCTGCCATCGGCGAAGAAAGATTTGTAACGTTATCGGTTCCCAAGTTTTCCTAAACCATCCATGAGCTGATTGGACGAGCGACATCAAAAAAGGAACATCATGAGAGGTTCCTGTGCAGCAAAAATTTAATTCGAGCCTCCTCGTCAGGTTGATCGAAGTGCTTCGTCCTAGACTCTTCGCAGCACACGTCCTCGATAGTTGAAACGCCTGTCTATGCTCGGCGGTTTTCACGAAGAGTCTGCTCGCGGACAGGCGGACAAACGCCCCCACCTTCTGGAAAGGTCCCAGACATACTGCTCTATGGAGAAATACTATCAGTTGTTCGTCAAGTTCCGCAAAGAACCGCGCAAACCGAAAAAGATGTGCCACAGGGGAATTAAAAAAGACCGAGGCCGACTGCGATAGCTGGTCGTTTCCATTCAAGGCGATCGATGAACCAGCACCACCTGTCAGGGGAAGACGTTCCGCGTGTGCCTGTCCTGTGTCTTATGGGAACCCGTGAACAATCTAGGAGAAACAAGGCCGCCATGGATGCGCTCCGAGCGAGGCCGAAACGCTGTGTTTGAATAGCCGACGAAGTGAGACCGTGAAGGCTGAAAGAAGGAACGGTGGGAAGATCTGTGTGTTCCGTTAGCCAGGAAACGTACAAGGCACTTGGAAAGGTTCCAAGCTCTTATAGCGCTCAAGATCCCCCTCTTCACACGAAATGGATCAGTTTCGGTGAACGTTTCTGGAACGGGGTCAACCCTTTTGTTTGCTCATATTTGTCGTCCTCGTCTCAGCGTCGTGCCCTTACTTACGCCTGCACTGAGGCCAGCATCGAAGCCGACTGTAATCACCAGTCCATTCTACACCACCCATGACCCGTACGTCCCTCCTCGACCATCAGCACCAGTCCATCAATGGTTCGATCTTTGATCAGGTGGAAATCAACGCGAGATGGACCGCGCACGAGCGGCCAAGAAGGCAGCAACGAACAAATCAAAGCCAAAGGAAAGCAATACCACTCTCGCCAGACGTAAGGAGGGGTAAGCATAAGAGCATATCGCGACATCCTTTCTTCTCTCTCACTTGGCGGTCTTTGTACAGCGATGCTGAAATCCTGCGTGCAAAGCAAAAGGTACACCTCGTGTTTCTGCTTCCCCCGAACATGATGACTGAGGTGGTGCGTTTCCAGAAAAACGAGGAGAAGAAGGCTGCCGAGGTCGCAGGGGAGCAAGGTGCACAGTCTTCTAGTACTAAATAGCATTGGCGAGTGGCAGGTCCTTCGAGAATCTGTCTTGCCCTCTCTGTTGTTGTTTTGCTTACCGCATGGGAGGATCATTCGATGGGAACATTTATTCAGACATCGATGTTATTCATCTGGCACCCAATGTCACCTGGCTTTTCTCTTGAGACATACAGCTGGGGATGACGAAGGCTTTGGTAACCCGCCGTGACTATCGCCGCAACTAACGGGGATGAACCATGTCACTCGATCAGGCGAAAATAAAGTCATGCTCCACTCCACGGGAACTTGCGCAGCATGATATGGAAGTGGTCAAGGTGCCAGTTTTGGATCTCAAGAGATTATCTGACCAGAAGTGTCTTGTTCTGCCTCCGGTGCTTCAAAGGTAACCAGCATCACATCCCGGACTTTGCGGCCCTGCCCGTTTCCCCCTACTTTATGGTGCAACGGAAACTGACGACCCACATGGTACGAGATCGAAGGAACCCCATGAAACCGAATGGAGGTGTCCACGGACCGTGGGGCGACTGATGCCGGCGGTCCCGCGATCGTAGAGATCCGATTGTTTTTCACTACAAGTCTCGACCTGTTGCGAGATACGGATCAAACGTGCTTGTGACAGATCGAGTTGCAGGTAGGTCATATATTACTTGCCAGGTGTCAGTGCGGCGCGTCCGCACCGTACGCACCCTCTCGTTGAGTTTATGGAACACATGCATGTCCAAGTTACATCGCAGTTATGCAGATATCGCGCAACACGCATCGATGAACCTGAAACGCCAGTTGGCATCATTCTGAGATGCCGCTGCGACCCTAACGCCGCGCGCGAACGTGTCCTCGGTGAGATCCGCTCTCAACTCCCACCCAGCCATCCACCCCACGTATGACGGATCTCAATTCGGATTGGCAAAGTGAATGCCCGATTAAATCAGCTCGAGGGTTTGGACAGCAACTACTGATCCAATTAATATGCTTCTCACCCTCATAATCCAGATGCGTCCGCACAGCTGCGGCACCTCCTGCCAGACGGTCCCTTTTAAAGCCATCCCTGTGGTTACATCGCCGTGCCTTATCGCCTGCCATGTGGGTGGGCGTTGACAGAGACAGGGGTTGACAGATGCTTCGTCATGCTGTGGCACGTCTGTCGCGAGATGTGACGTTGTGCGACATGCTTGGCAAGCTGTTGGCACGGATCTTGACAGGACAGTTGTCTCCAGATGCCAACGTATATAATTCCAAGCCGAACACCACAGGGCGGGCGCCCAAACTCAACTCAATGCGCCACTTCATCTTGATGCTGACGTGCAGGTTCAAAACACGCCAACTCGGATTTCGCCGCCAGCGTTTTGATCACATATATAATTATGCCGCAGAGTCACCGATTGTTCAAAGCATATCTCGAGAATGCCGTCCCGTCGACCACGGAACGACCGCTCGGCTAGACTTGTCTAATTACCAGGGTATCAATGATGGATGGTCCAGGAAACATGACATGAGAGGCGCAAACTTGACCATTAAGTTGCACGGCAACGATATTCACTTTGCAAGGCAATTACTTACAATGGGCTCATTCCCCAGAGGGATAAATGATTTGATGCGGTCGGCTCAAGGTTCAACAAAAGGCGTGGTCAATAGACTTCTATGGGACTATCCATGTGACCCGAGTGGCTAAATGTGCAAGTAGGGCACGTCATTTCACTTTAATCGCTTGTCCGCCTTCCAACCGCCTTCGGCGAGGTGCATCCTCCGGGGAATCGTCCGCTTTTCCTTGCTGATGAATCCCCAAAATGGGATGCAATGGGAGATAAGGCTGATGAAAGGGTGGAACCGGTGCGACGGGGTACGAACTTGGCGAGGAAGGTGGTTGGTGACGAGACCGGTATAACGAGAGCAGCGTGTTGACAAACAGTGTCAGGAAGGAAAGTGACGTCAACGAGAACACCTATGGCCCACCGGCGAATTCAGTCCACAGAGCTGTGAGAAGAGTCATCACAAGTAAAGTACTTACCAGCGTTTTCCAGCTGATCGGTTCGACGAAACCATTTACAACTTCGGCAATGAGTTCAGCACCAACGCGTGCTCTACCAACCGTGGTTGGATCGCGATTCATGCAAGTTTCCCAAGCAGCACATTGATGAGTCATCGCGGGGATTTGGTTGGTCGCACAATAGTTGTTCTTGTATTGAGCGGCGCAAACTCCGATCTCCTGTATGATATCTGATGTCGACCCCAATAAGCAGTGCTCGACCACAGCTGCTGATATAGGAACGTACCCATGGAATACTCCGAGATTCGATGTTCAACGTCACGCTGAACTGTTAGAATGAATTGAATAAGCAAGTACAGGAAGACTAGCACGAGGACTAGGTTGAAAAAGAATTGGAGATAACTATATCCATGAGGTCCGTCAGCGTCACGCACAGCTGTACACAGGCTCACCCGAGTAAGACATATGGGGTGTCAGATTGAGGAGCCGAGGCGGAGGGCATGTTGAGGGTGTAGTGATTTGACGTATTCTGGGTCAGGGGTCGGGTCGCAATTCTGTCGTCTCCACTGTCATCTTCGCTCGCTTGTTCCGGATCTTCGTCGTTCCTCGTGGAACGAGACTGGGCGCGTGCCCTTTGTCGTAACTTGTACACCCGTCTCAGTGCGCCCGTCGCCAAAGCCCGACCATTTTCCTTTTCACTTTCTTCCATTTTCGGAGGGCTCAAGTCAGACATGTCAACATCACGAAGCTCTAGCGCGGGGCGCTGAGGGAATGCTTTCTGGGGAGAGAAGTTGGATGGTGGTACCCATGGATCTGGTGGACTCGTTTTGGGAGGAGGACTTTGGAAAATGAAAGGAACATTGTGGTTTTCGCCAAACATAGGAGTGAAGGGAGATGTGGGGAAGGACGGGGATGCGGGGTTTAGGTCATTGAATGGGCCTGGAAGAGCATCGTTTCTGGATGCACAACGCACGAGGGACATGGAAACGTACGTTTTCGAGTCGCGTTTGACTCGTCAACATGGGCTGCCCAGACAGGCTTTGTACCACTTGTGGGCCGGGACGTAAACTGAAAATCCATTGGCGCTTCCCTTGACCTGTGATGCGCGTCCATCACGTCGAGAATCGACAAAGCGGTCTGAAACACATTGATTCGTTGAACTCGCGACAAGAGTCGACGCGTGGCATACTCACCTCGTACTAAACAGCGACGACGAGTCGTGTTGTGTTGGTGTAGTATGTACAACCAAACCTAGCACAAAATCACGTGGCCAGCTAACACTTCGCTCGACTACTACGGTGATGTTCAGAAACGCGTGGAGAACGGCCAGCAACCAGTCTTTCCATTGTACCAGGCAGTCCAGTCGCCGTTTTCACCCCCTTGCCACCAACTGGAGCGCGCCGGCGGCGAACCTCGTGCCCATTGTGATTGAGCAGACTGTGAGTGCAATTGCCTGCCGGTTGCAAGCACAGCACTCCTCACCCTTGACCGTGCACACCCAAGGGTCGTGGCGAGCGTTCATACGATATATTCTCCCGTCTCCTGCGCGAGCGAGTGATCATGCTATATGGACCCGTGAGGTTAACTCATCTCGATGCCCGCGAGCTAATGCCGACCATGGAATGGAACTCTTAGATCAGAGACACAGACTCCGCACTGATCGTGGCGCAACTGCTCTTTCTCGAAGCCGAAGAGACGTCAAAACCAATTCACTTCTACATTAACTCACCGGGCGGAAGTGTGACTGCAGGCTTGGCTATTTATGACACTGTAAACATGAAGGCTTGCTTCTGGAGGATTTGAATTGACCCGTTGCAGATGCAGGTTTGTTTCATGAACCAAGGTCCGGAAAGAAATGATTCATTCGTTTGACTGCCAGTACGTTTCATCACCCATACATACATACTGCGTTGGACAGGCGTGTTCCATGGGCTCCTTGCTGCTTGCCGCAGGTCCGTTCACCAAGCCAAAGATTCTTAGATCATAATTGAACATCTCCATATAGGTGAGAAGGGAAAACGTCACTGTCTTCCGAACGCCAGCATCATGATTCATCGTAAGCTCAAATCTTGGCGCATTCAATCAAGCTCATGTTCCGCGTCTAGAACCATCTGGCGGGGCTTCTGGGCAGGCGTCTGATATAGCCATCCACGCCAAGGAAATTCTTCGCGTCCGCCAACTGCTAACGACGATTTATCAGCGGCACTGTGCTAAAGATGGAGAAAATGTGGCATTAGGGTTGGAACGTTTTGGTGTGGTTGCCATCTGCCTGGACTTCGCTGTAAACTAATTTGTAAAACTTGTTCTCAGAAAAGGCACTAGAACGCGATTACTTTATGACGGGTAAGGTCAACATAAACTTGCAATTCATAGTCACGCTCATGTTGTACAAAGCTCGAGAAGCCCTCGAATTCGGCATCGTGGACGGAATTTTGGAAAAGAGGCCAAGTTCTGATTCCGATCGCTCGCCCGTTTCATGAGTGCCTATGCTTCTGTCCATGAATAAAGTCGATGACCGCTTCACGCATGATTTCGCGCTAGGGCCGACGCTATTCCCTGGCGGGCCGTACTTTGCGTCCGATAACCCAATCTCCTGAGAGAGCGAAGGTGCATTCCTGAGAAATTGGACTCGTAAGCTCCCACAGTTGCACTTGATCTGATGACACGTGTTCAGAGGTGCAGTGTGGGTGTCGGGTTGCGAATCTCCGCTTCCAGAATTAAATAGCCCACATGTGCATGTTAGGTGCATTCACAACTCACCAGTATCTCGGAATCAGATCGACCTAGCGAGGCCCCTCAAACTGCGGGGTTGCATTCCTGTTTTTTCCTTTCCTGGATGGGGGCGGTCCATTTCATGGATTGACGCGAGGTCCATTTCGCTTACGCGATGGAGTCTCGAACGTGTCCCGGCCATGCGTATAAAGCAACTGCGCTCTGCACACGCCTCGAACACCAAACGATCAGCCAGCACACTATCTCGGTGCCGCCCTGTGACCCCAGATAAATTTGCGCGCGTGTAACGCAACACTGCTGTTAGTAGCGAAAGATGGCGGTGTTTCCCTTGATCTCTGATAACCAGATGGGCATAGTCAGGGTTCACAAACCTATTCAAGATCCCGTGTCGTTTTGTCGTTGGCGTTCTTTGGGTGGTACCGTAACTTATATATATTTCGTTCATTTCGCAACCATGCGGTTCGCCTTCATCCCACAGCGTCTATCATGATTCAAGATAGGTCACTCGCATTTACGGCGTCGCCGACTTGACCCCGATCATCCATCATTGCCCTCGTGATCGGCAGCAATGCTCTTTGCTGTGGATGAACAAAAGTGCCCGCAAGTGCCGCATGATGATGTGGCGGAGAGGAACATGCTTGCGATAGGTGCCTGCAGTCGTGCTAAATGCAGGAGGGTGTCCACGACTGCTCCATCAAAGTCGTCTCCCTCATGTTTTTGACGTGTTTCGAGGTTTCCGTGCACCTCAATCACTCTCGTTGCCTCTGGCAAACCCACCATCTGGGCCAGGCGATCTCAGATCCTTCCCCGCCACGAATAGCAATTCGTTATCAGCCTTTGTGACCCAAATTCCACCCAGCTGGACCTTCGGCATGCTCATCTGACTTGATGTCATGACCAATCGATCATGACAGCATTGCGTGCTCTCCGCCCGCCATCTCCATCACACACGCATAAAAGGAATCACGGAACACGTTCATGGCCGCTGCTGGGTTTTGAACCACGCCCATCCTTTGCACTTCTCCGATCACGCCAACCATGCGTCATCTTGGCTTGTCTGAGAAAAAAAAAAAAAAAGGTTGAATGGGGTTAACAAGCAGGTGTGCGTGAACAGTCAGGGACTCCTCGGAAGGGGTAGATGAAGCGACACTAGAGGCGTACATGATGCGGATTTGTTCGCCACACCGCTTGCCCTAGAGTTTGAATGCTACATATTTGTCGTTTTTTAATATAATTCTTTCATCCTGTCAGGGATGGGCAGTCCCTCGATCGTCCACGCTTTAGCCGTCGGATCAGACGTCGAGTTTGGGGACGCCAGGACGGATGGGGTTATCGCATCGATCTTCCCTCTAGGTACTTTTTGCCTCCGCGTGTGTGTGTATGAGGAAATGACGGTCATAGTGGGTCGCCGCGGAATAGCACGAGCGAGGGCTCGACTGGCGTAAAGTAGTTTGAGGCGTCGAACGATTGCTGCGCAAACAAGGCGTAGTGGTCTTGCGCATCGCGCCATATTAAGGACGGTGCGACGATCGGTCAGCGAGATCCAACCGTCATGGTGGCAGATGATATTCCGGGGCTCATAACCTGTTGTCAACCCGGGTTATGAACCCCGGAATAGCGCTGTCATGAGACCCTTCTTTTTGTCTTTTTTTCACTTTTTGGGACAGGCACGGGCGAGTTTTGACATGGGTGGGTGCCTCCGCCGCCAGGAATACCAAACTGGCAGGTCGTTCCCGGCGACGTGTCCATATCTCATACCACGAGACAGTTACGTTTCGAACCCAGTCGAGCCACCATTAAAGGCGTTTGCAAGTTGGTAACGTTACATCAATCGAACACATGACAACTATAGCCCGCGCTATCGAGATCCGGAAATGAAGACACGATAATGGCCATATGCACAATCAGAAAAATAAAAATAAAATCTAAATCTAAACCCATGCTCAAGGATACGCCAAGGTGACTTCGATCGGATTTAGGATCCGCGCCTGGGGGAACGACAGCTGGTTCTACATATGCACACGGGCATCTTGCCCCTCAGTGACCGTTCGTGCTCGTGTCTGTGCGTGGTGGGAAGTCTCGGTGTTTTACCCTCGCCTCGTCCCTTCTCGTTCCCACCGCCGTTCCACGAGCCATCAGCAGTATCATAGTTCACTGACCGTAACCATGATCACTATGAATATATGTTCAGCAAAGGGAGCAAACGTGCGCATACAGCATAATTAAGAGATCCACATGTCCCACAATGAAACCTAAACCAGCGGGGGGTCTACAAGCAAGCATCGATTATCGAGATCTCGTACGTGATGAGGCTATCGATGACGCTCGCATTCGGGCAGCCCCTGCTGAAACGTTTGGAGCAAGTTTGGTTAGACCTGGAGGTACTGAAAAGGGCGAGAACCCAGCCGGCGATGACTCAGGACCCGGCGATGAAGTGTTGAAATGTCGAGAAGGAACTTTGCCGCGTTTGCTCAAAATAGGTAATCCGCCCTAGCTGCCCAACGACTCCAAGGAGACTTGATTGGGCAGGATCGCGTCAAGGCTCTTGGTGTTGGACGAGCTTACCGAGGGAATATCGCGATGGACAAAATGGAACCAGGAAAGATCCATCGGCGATCTAGAGTCCCTGAGTGACCGGACGACCGAAAACCATCGACTAGCAATGATGGATCCTCAATGAAGAGTGTGCACCGTCCCACAATAGATTGATCGTATCCCTCACGTTCCGCAGCGACGGTGGGGTGGAGGGCTAGCAATTCAAATTCAGTAAATGGAATAGGGGTGGAAGCATAACGATGGCTTGAGAGTTGGGTTAACGTAGGGATGGATCTGACTTCGATGGAGTGAATTGGAGAACTCTCCGGTGGTGTGGAATGGGCATGGCCTGTGTATTTGCCACTTCGCCACCATGATGGTTTGCAATGAGGCCAGCCTGGTGTAACGGGTCCAGCACCCAAGGGAAAATGACGATGGCCTCATTGGTGGCATTCATCATTCATGGGTATCGTAGAAAATGCGGACCGCATGAAAGTCGCGAGACGATCTGCAGGGAGCCTGAGCGAGTGGCATTCGTTCATGGGAACCAAACCACCGTGAACATGTCGTGAGGAAACGGAACATGCGTTCAATTGACTTGCACCACACCAGGCGGCGACCGGGTAGGCAAAGATGGTTTCCGCCACTAGGCGATCTCCACAAACACCCGGTAGTTTGACATATCACTTTAAGTTGATCTCCGGAAAACTGTAAACCGGATGAGAATGACGCCCACCTTGACAAGTTGCCTTTCTCGGGTGCTACTGATCTGAAATTAGTCAGCACGCACTGTCTGATAAGATTTCCAAGAAGCGGTGCAGAGGGCACAAGCAAGCGAGACAACGTTCAGGATGCATTCGAGGGTGGATCAGACTAAGCGCGTCTAAAAGGACATCATGGTGCGGTGTGTCAAGGGATACATTGAACGGAGTGGTGCCGAGAACACAGAAGGTGGGTGAACAGCGACCAGCGCATTTCTATGAAATACATGATTCGTATTTCGTTTTGACCATGAAGGATGCGAGCGTATCGATCTCGTTGACCGCATAGTCCTGAAAATGTCTCTCGGCCAAAGTGGCCAGTAACGCATGAACCTCAGCAACGTCCGACATTGTGGTTGTGCGAGTTTCGTTCTCCTCCAGAAGACGCGAACTACGCCTCCGACTCTGGTCTTTGGGATCCCTTCGCGGGCGATTCGCGGGTGTGGGGATGACGAGAGGGCTAAGGGCTCGGGAGCCGTGAGGCATGGGTTCTAGAAGGAATGCCGGTGTGGGTGGGTCGACGAGGGTGAGAGGAGAGGGGTTTATGATGGGTATGATGTTGAAATGGGAGATATACCGATGGAGCGCAGTCATGGGCAGATTTTTGAAGTCGATCTGTACATGACCGACCGGGTGAGGTGCGTACAAGTCGCAGTGAAAGGGACACATACGCTCGATTTTTCTTCTTCTGCGTCCACGCTGGCGCCCATCCTGTCCACTTTTCTGTGCGATTCTACGCGTTTTCTCTTGACTCGAGGTTCACCCTCCGCTCTATCGGCTGCTTGTCGTTTAGACGAGGCGGGTGGTCCAAAGTATGCTGCATCGTCGTTTGGCTTCTTTCTCGCCTGTGGACGCGACCTTGAGCCGGAAGCGACAGCGCCAGAGACTGAGCCATTGGTGGACATGATGGTTGGTGTACGTGGCTTATGGTTCAAGCTAAAAGTCCCCTTTGACCGAGAACTTTGATGTGACCTTCCCACGTCATGCCCACCCGGATCACGACGCCGAGTCAGTCCTCTCCTCGTCACCACCATCTATGTCGACATTTGGTTCTATATTCCGCGTCACCACCTACGGTGAAAGCCACTGTGCGTCTGTTGGGGCCATCATCGACGGATGTCCCCCGGTAAGACACATGTCCATCACTTGAAGATCATCGCCTGACTCGTCACAGGGTCTCGAACTATCCGCTGCAGACATCCAAGTCCAACTGAGTCGAAGACGACCTGGCCAGAGCAACCTGACCACTCCTGCAAGTGTTCCAGTCGTATATCCATCTCGCTCGTCTCACACTCCCATGACAGAGAGACGAAAAGGACCTAGTCCAAATTCAATCTGGAATCGAACATGGCGTCACTCTCGGAACACCTATCGGGCTCTTCGTCAGAAATGAGGATCAGCGCCCAAAAGACTACTCCGAGACAGATCTCTACCCTCGCCCCAGTCACGCAGACCACACTTACCTCGAAAAGTACGGCATCAAGGCCAGTAGTGGAGGTGGTCGCAGCAGCGCCCGTGAGACTATTGGTAAATTTAATCTTTTGTCGTCTAGGTTCATCGCAGCATGGTTGATGAGTCTTCAATAGGACGTGTTGCCGCTGGCGCTATCGCCGAAAAGTACCTAAAACAGGTTTACGGCATTGAAATAGTCGCCTTCGTCTCGTCCGTCGGCAAGATTCATTTACCATCGAATGCCGCACCGCCATCTATGACACCTGATGGCGATGAGGATGACGACGCCGAAGATATCCTTTCCCCCGAGTTCTGCCAACTTCTGTCGACCATTACCCGCCAAGAGGTTGACAAACATCCGACGCGCTGCCCTCACCCGGAAACGGCGGAGCGGATGACCAGGGTAGGTGCATCGCCTTGGATAAATATATTCTTGATTGCCTAATCTTACCTCATCAGCGCATCGTCCGTGCCAAGGATAACCAGGATTCTATTGGGGGAACAGTCACCTGTGTTATTCGTAATGTTCCATCGGGCTTGGGAGAACCCGTCTTCGACAAGTTCGAAGCCAAATTGGCTCAAGCAATGCTTTCTATTCCCGCTACCAAGGCGTTCGAAGTCGGTTCTGGATTCAAAGGAACCGAAGTTCCCGGAAGCAAGCACAACGATCCCTTTTTGCTTAAAAATGGAAAGCTCGGTACTTCAACCAACTGGAGTGGAGGAATCCAGGGAGGGATCACCAACGGCGAAGAAATTTACTTTAGGCAAGTCGATTCTTACACCTTCCCTGACGAGCCGAGGTGTCTGAGGATCACTGTAATTCTACAGGATCGGGTTCAAATCTCCGGCCACCATCTCACGGCCGCAGAACACCGCTCAGTATGATGGAACCCCAGGGACTTTGGCCGCCCGTGGCCGTCATGACCCATGTGTGGTGCCTCGTGCTGTCCCCATCGTCGAAGCAATGGCAGCCATCGTTGTCATGGATCAACTTCTCATCCAAAATGCGCGCAGGACCGCAGCAAGTTTGCTTCCTCCCATCACGACACTTCCTGCTACCATGATGATTCCTAAACACTGACCCGATACACAGCTCTTTCAACAAGAGTATCGTTCTCTTTAGAGTGCCATGATACATAGAGATTCTATGGTACAAATGTCACACGCCATGGTATAGTTTAAAGCGGTCACACAAAGTCAGGTCTAGCAGAGATGCCATTGTCACTCTTCGTCATCCGGCCCGCAAAAACAGCATAAGATGGGCTCCAAATGCCACCACCACCACTGGTGTCGTGTCGAAAGGTACCATCAACGAACGGTTAACCATTCAGGAACCATGAACGCTTACACGTCGGTTCAGCAGCCGTCCGGGCCATTTCCCAAACACCTCGTCTACCAATCGCTCTCTCCACCACCGCTCCTCCAAGTCATCGTCTGAATGGTAGCCATCGTGCACATACCGTCCGGTATAAGAATGTCTCGTTGCGGATGCGAGAAGTTGCGAGTGTTCATCAGCGTCGTCTAGAAACAACCACGAAGATCGCCGTCGCGCATTGCCATCGCCGCCCCTACCCACATCCCCCTTGCCAGCAGCATTCGCATCCACGTCCTCCTGTGATGCCAGCAGTTGTTTCATTCTGCTCCCTAGCGGTCGCCAACCATTGCTCCCGGTGTAGTGTGTCCGCAGCGGTGCCGAAATCGAGGACGAGGGCGAGCCGGAGATGGAAGATCCACGGGAAGTATGCCCTTCAGAGAGTCGTCGTCGCCGTCGGCCTATCCCTGTCGATATTCGGACACGGGACCGGAATCGAACGCGAGGCTCTGTCTGATCAAGACCTGTCACGAGCGAGTCGTCGCCCTGGACGTGGACGTGATCAGTATGATCATGACGTGTGATGGTTAGATTTATGACGAGAAGTT
>JBBPMK010000308.1:0-26695 GCA_038090295.1 Boletus semigastroideus | reverse complement strand
AGGATCAACCTATGGGATATGGAATGGTGATTCAATGCCGCATATGTGAGCCCTCACCTGAATCAGTGTAGGATGAGTGACGGAATTAGCCGCAGTAGCCATTTGGAAGATTTCGACTATCGAACGAAAGGGAGGAGAGCAAGAAGAAAGTCGAGAAGAAACCTGGGAGTTGTGGTAAGATAAGCAGGAGGGAACCGCACCTATCCAGCCTTCTCTATTTTGACGGAATGACACTCCGACCGTGCCCGGGAAATATTTGGAACGGATAACACGACACTGGCAGTCATGGGAGATTGGTTCGCACGCGACTCGCTATTCTCGGACGCCTGTCTCAGAAACACTCTGTGAAACGGCAGGCGTGGGTGATAAACATATCTTGCTTTCATTGATATAAATCCATCACAGAGTGCCTACCATTTAGTGAAGGGAACAAGTGGCCAAACAAAGAAGAGTTATGCCATCTTGACCTGCCGTTTTCACTTGATTCGTCTGTCACACGTCACACCGCTCCATTGCTTTCCCCGCATCCTCTTTGCTCGTGAGTGACGCCTGTAAGCTCCTTTCGTTCTTGCTTCGACCTCTCTCTTCCTTTGTGTACGCTCCAGGCGAAAACTGACGCTTCTAGCACGGCAGAGTCGGTGACAAAGCAATGCGGCACTACCGTTGAGACGGCGACAACACAGAGCATCGACCACCACCACCACATCGCGGTGGCAGCGGCAGCGACGACGCTGGCACTGTGGCACCACGGCGATGAGTGCACGTCGCAACGACAGTGACGGCTACGATACTACCACCACCCTCAGCTCGGCGGATACGGCGACGAAGCAGGGTGGCGGCCACCACCACGTTGCGGCGATGCCGCCACCGTGGCACCACCCTCGCCGTGAGCCCGGGGAGACAACGATGAAGCAGGTCGGTGACCACCACCACCACCACGACAACGACGCTGCCACCACCGTACGACCACGACGCCGGCATGGCACGGAGATGACGAAGCAACGGCAGCGACCGCCACCATTGCGTCGCAGCGACGGGGACGACGCAGGGCGGCGGCTACCATCACCACCATCACAGCGGCAACGACGAACTATCTCGCCTCGCCTCAACCTACCCCCACCTGTTCGGAAACGCATCCTCGCGTCGCGTCGCACCAACAACATTGTCGAGTTCACACGTCTCATCAATGCCATTGGAGAAGCAGTGTAGAAAAAAACAATAGGCAACGCAGTTGACATTAGATTGTTAGTGTAACTTCATGTCAACTATTGTAGCTGCTCCGCTTGTACTATGTAGCAATGTAAATTTTTTTGCACCATGGTAAGCATCCTATTATAAGTTATTGACATTTATAGCTTTAGAAAGTAAGTGAATGAAAGTTAATATGAAAACTCTGGCCGTCATGCGCCTCAGCAGCGGACGAAATGGAGCTGACGAAATTCCGACGTCGAATCAAAAGTTCAGTTGGCCGTGTCACGCGTCACACGGGCTGTCGAATCAAGTGAAATGGTACAGTAACACTTGAATCAACCTCATGTTTGAACCCGGTCTAGAGTAAGAAACTGAGGAATCGGCTTGGCACTCTTTGCAGTGAAAGACCTTGGATTGACTGATGGGTAGTAGAGTTAGCAGCAAACCTTCGTCGGAGTAAATCTGATGATACAGGTTTGCACTGCTGTCCACTCCGGGAAGCACGAGACATGCGGACTACTCGATCACAAAAAAAATTTGAGGAACCGGAACGTGGAGCGTTGAATTCAAACCGGTAACCTCAGTGGCACTTCCCTTAGTTTCTACAAGTAACTTTACTTCGACGGTCGAAGGAATGATGCATCCCGTGATAATTCCGAATCAAACCACATTCGGGCTAGTGTTTCAACAAAGCAGAAGGACTCCTCTGGAGAAACAATCATGGCCTGCCAGTGGTGTGGCATAAATACGTTTACAAAGGCAAATTAGAGACAAATGTGTTGGATTGCTTTGCTTAGATCCGACACGTTGCAAGCATGGGATCCACATTTGAAAGTTGGGACTGGCTAGCCGAGCAAAAAAGCAGCTTTTGGGTCACTATATGAGGTTAGTCCAGGGACTTTACCATTTCTGAGTGGTCCTGCTAGCCGTCCTCCAATCAAAGCTCTTGACGCTCACCGGTTGGAGGCCGCAAGAGTGTATCAAGTGCGCGTGATATACAGTCCTCCAGTTGTCTGGCAAGCGCTCGAATTTGTCCATGTAAGGATAGTGCCATCAGAATGTAGTCACTCCGCGAAACGCCAACACTGCCACACGTCAATTCCGGCGAGGCGCTCTACATCTTCTCACAAAAGGGCTTGAGCCGAGGAAATGTCTCCTTCCACCCGGCTTCATTCCGCGACTAGATATCGAGCTCAGAATCGGTTCGAGTGACGCGAACGATGGAGGCGGACAAGGGCGGCAGCAGCGATAATGATGAGTAAGTTCTCTTCGCTTGCCCCGTAGAACCAGATAATCTCAACAGACTCAACTTGTCTGTGCTTTATACGTAGCATGAAATCCACATCCAACGATCCAGGTGCCAACACTACCGATAGAGAAACTCAGTTCTGGAAGAAGTATTCTAAGGAAGCAGACGACTATGATAAAGACTTTCTCCTTAAAAATGGGAACAACATAGAAGGTGTCTTGATATTTGTGAGCTCTTGTTCCGACTGTTAGTTAATGGCATAGCTGATGCGTATCGCACTAGGCAGGTCTTTTTTCCGCTGTTTCGGCGTCCTTCCTCGTGACCATGCAGGCGGATTTAAAACCTGATCCCACCGAAACTACCAATGCCCTCTTGATGATGCTTGTCCATTCCAGCAACAACAGCGCCTTTGCAAACCAAGCCCTTGGAATCCCTACATGGAACGGCCCTAGCCCTGCTGTCTTGTCCAGCCAAGTACTGGGATACGCAGCCTTGTCAGCAAGTTTGCTCGCCGCCTTGGGAGCCGTGCTAGGCAAACAGTGGCTCAGTGATTTCACCCGACTTCGGAGCGGTCCATTGCAGGAACGTGGTCGTAGACGCCAACAAAAGCTGGATGGTCTCAAGCAATGGCGATTCGAGGTTTTCATGGGGACATTGCCAGCACTCATTCAGTTAGCTCTTTTACTGTTCAGCATCTCCCTGGCCATCAAGTTATGGGAACTAAATCATGGAGTAGGGTTGATGGTCATCGTCACGACTACCATTGGAGTACTGTTCTACTTCTTCATCACTCTGGCGTCACTGCTCTCCCCCACGTGTCCATTCCATACCCCGGTCTCATCCACTATTCGCGCGGTCATGAAGCTTGCCGTGAAGTCCGTCGAAGAAATTGCCGAGTATTGGGCGTGGCGTTCCAATGATCACAATGCCGGGCGACCCATAGTCGGTCGTGTCCACAAGATATTGGCGTACATAACTGCGATTCTCGTTTCCTCCTTGTTGATTATCGCGTCCGCTATCCTTCTGCCAACGTTGGCAACCTTGGGTCCTGTCTTTATTTTCGTTGCCTGGATCCAGGGAGGCATGGTTCTTCTCCAAACAAAGGCTCATTTCTACTATTCAGCGCTTCAATCCAAGACACTGCGAGGAAGATTTCACGAGTCTATGTGTTCAATACGAGACTCTGCCCGCAGTACCCTGGACATCATCTACAGGGGTTTACTCGATCCTGGTCCCGATTCAGATCCCCCTTCCATAGCTTGGCTCCTGGAAACATCAACTGATCCTGATACGCTCATGGCAGCAGCAGAGCTTGTACCCGACGCAAATTGGCCGGACGATCTGGATATATCATTGCCCACTGAGCACCTATGCGGCATGTTCATCCGCTCCATTCCGGAGAACGGGTCTACCAATGAACGTGCATTACGATTGGGCAAGGCTTTCGTAATCATGTTGTGCCAAACGTCCAACGACGCCATCGCTCGCGTCTGGAAACCGGCTTTGGAACGTGTTACAGCGTCGGTGAACCCCAATATTGATGTCGACCCTGATCTTCGTTTTATCCTTACCATCGTCGTCAAACTCCTCTCCCACAGATTGGGTTTGGAGAGCCGAGCGGAGTTCCCTCCAGCCCTCGAGGTTTCGCAACCGTTGCTTGCATGGCTCCTTCAACCCCTGGAAACTCTACTTCGGTTGGACCATCCGTGCCGACCCTGTTTCTTACCTGAAGCATATCGAGTGTTCCTGAAGTTAAGGTGGCCTGAAGAGTCAAAGTTGGACACGATACAAGAAATGCAATACTGCCGAACGTTCGAAACATACTTCAATGGTCTTATGGGCTTGAGTTTCGGGCAGACAGTCGAGTAGGTGATGCATCACTTCATAATTGGGCTGCATCTTAGGTCGATTTGCTCAGGGCTTCCAGTCAGAATCTACAAGAGTGGAGCAAGGTACCGTGTGTACATAGTCTCTCAGCCTCACGTTCTCCGAACTCATTTTACGCAATCACAGGGCCGATTGCTTGAAAAGAATCCTCGAAAAATTAAAAAACGTCGATCCTACCCGTCTTCCCGAGGTCCATCAGCACCTCATCGTGCCATTGACTGTACTTTCCAGATTCGCCTCTACTCTGCAGTTTAACCAGGTTATTAAAAGCTCTTCCATCAATCCCTGGATGCTTGCCGCTTTCAAAGAAGCGGTAGGCAAAGCAGACGAGAGTGGAAAAACCGCGTGGCTCTTCGCCAGCTGCCTTATCCAACTGGCGATCAGTGTCGACGCATTCAATTCAATCGAAGAGCAGATGGAGAAATCCCCGAAAAACGCAGATGAAGATGGGAAAACATCAAGCTCACCGTTGGGCGTGGACTCCCAGAATCTCCTCTCATATCTACTCAACAAGGAGACGCCTGCAACTCCGGAACAGGTTGTATATGCCATGCAAATCATGCTTGCAAACGTGGACGAGCACTCTGTGCTTGCCTCCAATCCCCAATTCGTCAATTACATCTTGTACGCCACGGGTCCAGGTCAAGTTTACTCCATTCGCGATATTGGGTTGAAGGTTCTCGTCGCTGCTTGCCAAGCTTTACTCCGTGTACACGATACAGTCAGTCTCGTGACACTTGCTGCCAATTGCGACCTCGTTCGCTTCCTCCATCGTGCCATCCTTAACCAAGATCCGCCAACCATGTTGAAGGAGATCCTCCGAATTGACAATGATGATCTCAACGATAAATTGCTTGGGATCCTTGCACCTGCACTCGGTGACCCTTTCAACGCACTCCTGACCAAGCTCCGCGACGAGGCGAATAAGATTCCGGAACGTGACCTTCGTGATCTGGAAATTGCCTTGGTACTGTCAGGCAACGAAGGTCGCAAAAAACTCCTTTTCGACCATTTGGATCACTGCGTTGCCATGATGCCACTCTGGGACTACCAATACGCCATGGCACTGCCGCTCACTGTCATTGTTGGTTGGCTTCTTCGACGAGATGGACCATTGAGCTCGTCCGAGAGTGTCTGGAGGGCGTTCCTACGGCCCAACTTTGAGTTGTTACTATTCCCTGCTTGGTACGATCCGGATGTGTTGGAGGATAATCCACAAATGCTACGGTTGCTACTCGATTGCACGGCGAGATGGCTATCGACTTACTCGAACGCTGGCACGTCATCACCGTCGCCAGCAGATGTGACCCTCACGCGTCTGCAGCGTGCTCTGGATCAGCTGAGGAGCGGAAATCGGGCGCTTTCTGTGGATATTAAGAGGGCATTGCTGAGGCTTTCCAGGGAAATCAAGCAGCATGGCCAAGCATAGAAGTAACCTGCCAAGTAACCTGGTAGGGTGATGGCATGCTGGTATGTTTGATTTTTGTCTTTTCTTGGATGGTTTAATGAGCGGAACCGGATTTCAGGCCAGGTTAAGAGTGGCATTTGTTGTTGATTAGTACTCATCATGTCGTTGCGTGCGTCGCTGTCGTCTTTCCATCTGATACCCCGAGTCCCTCAGGGTGTCATGCCTTTTTCTTGCGCCCATTTTTGGGTTAGCACTTGAGGAACCTGTCCATAAATGACCTTGCCGATACGGTGTCCCTCTGCCTCGGAACACCAGTTTTTCCGAGAATCCATGCAGATGAGCTCAGAGCGCACCTCGGCGGGCGCGCGTTGCCGTGGGTCGCAAGTTCGACTTCGATGAGTTGTTTGCAGAGAATTTTCTCGGAATTCGCATGAACCGAACATTAATGTTGCTCCTCAAGAAGGCCATCCTTTCTGTTTAAAGTGCAGGCCAGATCTCTTGCCAGACAACCGAGTTCTCCTTGCTTATTCGATCGAACAAATATAGTGGTGTGAGCCGGTAGGAATCAGTTGGTTCAAGTCGAGCCAAGCGCAGTTTGTGCATATCAGTGATCGATTCCGACCCAATCCTTTGCTTACGTTGTACCTAACGTCACACCATCTTACTTCGCTGCTGAACCATCTCCCGGAAGAATATCCGCACTTTCGCCTGCGTTGATAGGTCTGTATAAGTTAGACCCTCGCAGTTTGCCGCTTCTCAGGGTTGGAGCAAATTGAATATATAGCGCCTATCTGTGCGTATCTTGTCCTTGTCACTTTCTGTGATTTATCTGATATAATGTCCACAGGGTTTGACATCATCTTTGCCGGAGGTGAGTTGTCTGTACGGTCGCTGACACACGCTCTGCTTACCCGGCATCAGGTGGAACGACTGCTTGCGTTGTTGCAGGAAGATTGGCTGCCGCAGACCCCTCCCTCAAGATCCTTGTTGTCGAGCTTGGTCAACACTCTCGCGACGTCCCTTGCCAAGTCCAACCTTGCAGATACATCGAAAACCTTGCGCCAAACAGCACAACTGTCTCTTTTCATGTTGCCAAACCGAGCCCGCACCTCAACGGCCGTGCTGCCATCGTTCCATGCGGTCGAAGCGTGGGCGGCGGCTCCACCGTGAATTGTAAGTTGCAAGCATTGTGTCACGCTGTCACGTACTCGTCTTGTTCGCTCATTGCTGGCTATAGTCATGGTATATGTGCGAGGCGCTGCATCTGACTACGACGACTGGGAGAGACTCGGAAACAAAGCGTGGTGCTTCAATGAACTCCTCCCTTTGATTCGAAAGGTAAACCCATCGGCTCATCATGATGAATAATGATTATGACCATGTATACATGTAGCTCGAAACGTTTGGGCCGATATCGGACAGAGAAACGCACGGTTACTCTGGACCAATCCAGGTATCAACTGGTGGAGCTGACTTTGGGGTGGGAACGCAATTTTTGAATGTGGGTAGGGTATATGATCCGGCCCGCCCACTGGTCGACGACAACAACGATTTCAAGACCGCGAACGCGTATAGTGTACGCAGTTCAATCTAGTTTGACGTGGTAGACATGAACATTTACACGACTTCTTTCGACCAGCCTGCTTACAAGTGAGCGTTCGGCAGGAGGATATTCAAAAGCTAATCTCCCGTACTGAAAGATATATTGACCCCGTAACAGGAACGCGCTCTGACGCAGCTTCCCGATACCTGTACCCCCAATCAGAAAATCCGAATGTACAGATCACATTTGGAAAACGTGTCAAACGTGTCATCGTCGAGTACGCTAGTCATGAAATCATATCTGTTTAAATTATCTCATGGCACCAGCAGGAACGGTCGTGCAGTTGGTATCGAGTACGCGACAGAAGGTAGTAACGGGGATGACAATGTCACCGCGATGGCCAGCAAGTTGGTTGTCGTTTCTGCTGGCGCTCTCGGTTCCCCTGTCATTTTGGAAAGATCAGGGATCGGCGCTCCATCCGTGCTTGAGAGGAACGCTATCCCGGTTGTGGTCAATTTGCCTGGTGTTGGGGAAAACTATCAGGGTAGGTTCCGTCTGCAAGAGATTTCTCGTTTCAAATCGGACATACCTTTTACAGATCATTTGGGTCTCAGTGTAACGTTTTATGGATCAGATGATATAGAGACGCTGGATGATGTGTGGAGTGACCCACGAGCATTGCTAGGTAAGAAGTATCTCCAGTTCCTTTCCGCGAAGCTGTTGCAATGCTACCCACAATGTTAGCACACCTTCAAGAATGGGAAGAAGATGGAACAGGAAAGATTGCTCACAAGTTTGCCATTGTGTTTCTTACCAATATGGGTTGCTGATTATTTTTTTCAACACACATATAGTGGAATTGAAGCTATGGTGAAAGTGCGCCCGACAGCGGAACAGTTGGCATCCACTGGACCGGCATTGCAATCAAGATGGGAAATGTTTTTCAAGCACCGTCCAGACAAGCCCTTGGGCATCATCGGACCATTGATGGGGTGGGTCACAGCTACACTGGTTTGAAAACCACTCACGTCGATTCTCTCTCTCAAGTTTCCCAAGGGATCCGACATACTCAAAACTACTTGGTCGGAAACTCTTCTTGGCCATGTACTACATTGTAAGATGGCATGGAAACTCACTGTCCCCTTCTTCTCATACGTACAATTAAAGTTGTATCCAGAGTCGCTCGGTAGTGTCCATATCACGCCAGGAGAGGATTCAGGCACCGTTCTAGAATTTGACCCTAATTATTGTTCCAAGTACTGTCGCCGCAATTCTCTGTGCGTTGTTTCTACGAATTGAAACGCTCCACAGATCCGGCGATGTTGCACAGCTCACTGTATTGTATAAAATGGCACGCGAACTCGTCAGGCGTATGCCCTCATTTCGAGGAGAGTTGCCTGCTCAGCATCCCGAGTTCCCCACCGGAAGTCCTGCTTCTTGCAGAGAGACAGATGGTCCTGTGCCCATGAATGCGCCGGACATCGTGTACTCTGCTGCGGACGATGACGCCATCGAGAAATTCCATCGCGACCAGGGTAAATCATTTCTCTTGTCCGTTTTCTTCTTTCTTGCTGAGATTTTGTGTGTGGGATGGTTGTAGCGGGTACGACCTGGCACTCGGTTAGTCGCCCAACATGCTTTCTTCTTAAACGTTGGCGTTGTTGATGAACGTATCGATGTAGCTCGGTACGTGTGCCATGAAACCACGTAACCAAGGTGGTGTGGTGGATGCGCGCCTTAATGTATACGGTGTGGATGGCCTCAAGGTTGCAGGTGCGTGACATGATTCTCGATACCGCCTGCATTTGACTCGAATTCCTGACCATGCGCTCGCCAGATCTGTCCATCTGTCCAACGAACGTCGGAAACGTACGTCACGTTCTCTGATGCCATTTCGGCGTCGCTGACTACGTCTTTCCCTTTCTTCTGTTCAGAACACATATTCCACTGCTTTATTGATTGGGGAGAAGGCGGCAGCCATTATCGCAGAGGATTTGGGTCTGAAGTATACGACACAGGCGTGTTAAGCAGCGGAAGGTAGAAATTCTCCTGTGCTATATCTGACCATGTGTAAGATCGAGATGGGTGTCATTTATGTTCGTCGGCGGGAAACTTTGTACCCAAACTTACTGACTTGCAGAACTGCATTTTCAACTGAGTTTAATAGGTATTTAAATAAAGAAGGAATAAAAGGACTCGTGATGCCACTTGGTGGCCCACTTTCAGCTAGTTCAAATTCATTTGCTATAGCATACAAGTTTACCTTTTTAATCAAAGGGAGAAATTCAGTGAAGCTCCATCCTTCGTTGTCCAATGCACACCAATCATTGTAGTCCGATGCACCGCCACGCACGTATACCATTACCGCATGGAACAAAGAACGAAAAGAGGACACGATGAGCATGCGTATGCGTTGTTCACTACTTGCAACTCACAATTAACAGTGGAGCCGCCGCCCACGCTTCGGCCGCACGGAACAACAGCAGCACGTCCATTGAGATGAGGGCTCTGTTTGGCAACATGAAAGGAGACAGTGATGCTGTTCGGCACGAGATGCTCGACATATCTATAGGGCTGGATATGGGGTGAAATATCAAGGGTGTAGGGACCACTTTCAACAACGAGGATTCTAAGGGAGAGCTCTGCGGCAGTCAGTCTTCCGGCAACGACGCACGCAGTCGTTCCGCCTGCCAGAGTTCAGTGACAAATCCAGCATACACGTGAGGCAGCACAGAGAAACTTGCCTCCGGCAAAGATGATGTCAAACTCTGCAGACATGGTGTCGGACAAAATTATGGATAGCAAGAATGAAAGACGCACAGTTTGGAATGGACTTGATGCCGGGGCAGCGTCCATAAATGTGCCTCGATATTGAGACGCGGGGAAAACTATTCCAGTGGAAGTTACCAGCTTCTTTTGCTCGACTGTCCTTTTAGTAGCATATTTCCGAGAAGGTGTTGTCGGTGTCCTTTGTGCGTTTGATCTCCGCAAGATCTCCGCCTTCTACAGTACTAGTTACACTACACTCACACTTTCGCTCCTGTCCACTGTGTCGAATTGCGTCCGTACGACATTATCCTTGTTGAGTGCCACTAACCAAAGTGGAACAGATTCTTTCATATCCAAGTCAAGTGCACTATTGGACGGATGTCAGCGAGGTTAGTCTCCTTCAAGGCGACACGTCCTCCTTCTCACTGCTCTCAGAGTCTCTACTGTGTGCGGCCTCAGGCTAACCCTTCCCCGTAGTCCCTAAGTTGGCGCAAGCACTCGTTGGTGTACCCGACCATCGACCTGTCTTGTTGGTGTGGTCAAGAACATGTGAGTCCACTCGCCTCACGCTTAGTGACTGCGGTCCGTCGACCCTAGCAGCTTAGCGAGAGATCCGAGTCGCAAGACGTTCAGTGTGTACGAACGATAGCGTCTGCTACTATTTCCTCCTGGGATTCCCTCGGGCTCCCTTTGGCCTTCCAAACCGTGGCAACTTAACTCAGGTTAACTGCGGTTCCCACATACTTATTTGACTGTGGGGACTTTCTTGGCGCCTTTCGTACGCTACAGGAGCGTGAGCTGCCCCGTTATCACCCGTTATCATCGTGAGAGCATGGACAGCCTGCTAGATGCGACATCCACAGTTCCACTCAAATGGTATATGGTTGTGACCAAAAGTGGTCAATGATGGTTCAACTTAAGACTCTCAAACGTTCTCGAATATTGGTTTATTATCTGTAGGCATTGTCTTGTTTGAAAAGGTGAGTCACCGTGTTCAAACAAGATACCAGCACGAACCGATGACTCAACCTTTCTCAAAGTTGCGGCAATTTAAGACCGCAGCATGAGTGCAAAACCCAACCAAGGGAACTGACTGTTCCTGCACCAGTTGGCCCATCAATCATGTGGTCGTCTGTTTGGCTTTTTTTCGTGTTGATAACTTCCAAGCGAACAGGAACTGACCACATGTCTATGATTATCATGCTTGGTCACGATAATTGCATGCGAGCGTCAATGAACATTCTCGGCGCCTTATAATTAAAGGTCAGCAGGGACGATAAGAATGATTTTCTAACCTCTCGACGCCCAGTATGTCATCCGCCGTGTCTCTGCTGGAATTGCAATCACTGGATTATCTTTACGGTGAATGAGGATCGTAGTCGGGAGGCGTGTACCTCCAGCAATTATCCTTACTAATCCGCTGTTCATGCAGTTGCCGCCACAGCAGCGGTTTGTTATGATTACGGTATGCAGGTCGATTTTCTTCTTCAACCACTAACACCTTTACCGAAGTCCTCACATTTCCACGCGAGGTACGCTGTCTTATTTTTCGTTCCAATTTCTATCCTAACTTCCGATCCAAGTTAGAGTTGATATGGGTATGGTGCAACTTTCTTTGAAAGGAAATGTGTGCCATGTACTTTGTTCAGATGAGGCGATGGTGCACAATGTCCACACTTTTTGTATTGGTAACGTTCACAAACTTTTCAAATGGTATATTGAATTAACACGCTTTATCTCTCCAGGCCCGTTATTTCGGACTTGCACTTGCAATGTACGTCGTAGTATTTACATGGATGTCAACGTTATTTATCACGACTCGGAGCCTAGCACTTCAGGACTATGTACGTCATGCAATAGTGCAATCCGGTCATCGATGATTTGTCGTTGATAGGGTCGGGCTTTGGTGTTTTATATGAGTCCGCATTGGTGAGACCTTTGTCTTACGTTGGATTCCGACTGAGCTCGATGTAGGTGTGAGTATGAATCAAATCCTGACAACTACCTTTAAGATCAATTTCCAATTAATTTGGTTCACGGAGAAAATAGGTGTATGTTTGCGCCATGAAATCATGTTTGTGTACCACCTGTTAACCAAGGGCCTTCTCTCAGGCGCAGTAATGTACCGTTTCATCATGTGGTCAAAATTGATCTACCTTTCGGTGATGGATGGTTTGTAACAATCGGACACTTTGAGAATACTAGCTTCATGACCTGGCATTTACAGTGATCATGATTATCCGCGTATCGGTCATGTTCCGCCAACGGGAAAGAACGAGACGGATCCTACTCTTCCTGTACTCCATAGTCACGGTCAATTCCTTTGTCTTCAACATCGTATGGTATAGCGACCTCGTCGGTACGTATATTGACCAAAGACTACCAATCTGCGGTAACTTGTTTTGCTAGTCACGGACGTTTCGACCTATGGCTGGACCATTTGCATTGGCAGAGGAGGTCATAGCGAAATCGGCTCTATCTACGATGGTATCCCGCGGGGACTTTTCGATATCTTGCTGGTGGCTCTCGCCGTCTATAGCTTCGCCGCGGACGCCATCGAAACACGGAACACGGTAGGGCAAGTCAGGATCAGCGAATATATGATGCTATTGCTAGAACACAGCGTGCTTTACTTTTTCCTGTATGCAAAGGTCTCTCTGTCCACGATCCATCGCTCATGGGAATATATGCTTAGGAACTTTGGTTATGAAGCCCTCTCGGTCGGGACGTTACTCCCACCAGTGTCGGTGAGTAGATTTAAATCTGTACTTGTGATATGTTTCATGGACACATTTTGACGTTCATCCAGATATTGTACTTGGCACTGACCGCACTATACATGAACACCGTTCCATTCATGATTTATCCCCGCATCGTGCTTGGTTTTAGAGATCATCGCATTCCATCCAACGAATTCTATATTAATAACAATAGCTCTGAATCTCAGCGTTTGCAAAGTAGCTTCAGGTTATTAGATGGTCTCGCAGACGAGGATGAGGTATAATCTGGGTGATACGTAGCGGATTGGCAGGATACCAGACCATGGGTTGTACGTGTAATGAAAAACATTTTCTTGGACTGTTGGAAGTTTAGGTATTAATGCTATTGCGCATCCTGGATGAGAGTGAGAGGTGAGAGAACATGACCTACGAATGGTAAATACGAGAATAGGATTTCATATTGATCAGGGGGATGGACTCATTAGATGGCCCTGTTACATCATGTCAATTTGTGTCAGGCACAGGAACCGGATCTCCTGAGCTCCACCGACGCGGCTGGCCCAGGTAAGCCGCGGAGAGTCTTGCCGATTGGTCACAGTGAGCAACCTGGGCCCTTTCACCAAGCGCGAATCCATCGGACGGACCCTCAGTAGTAGCCGTGCAAAAACGACATGCCAGTGCGAGTGGCGATTCCGTTGTCAACAGTGGTCAAGATGTGGAGCCCGCCTCGTACCTTCTCTTGTGCCTCAGAGGAGACAGCTGGCGGAAGTGAGTGTGATAGGGGTAGTATCAATCACCTGGGCAGTGGTGTTGGGCGCGCCCGGGGGCCACTGCACTACAATGGGTGGTTCCGACGACTACTTCCGAGTCCGAGACGAGCGCAAACTGCCAAGGGTTCCTGTACGGTACGCATCAGCAAGGCACAGTGTGGTTACTGATGGCCGCCGCGTTACGTCCGTTGGCCACTAAAAAGAGACCGCTGAATACATAGGGAAAGCGAGGACAATGTCATACCTAAAAAGCTGAGCTCAGCGTTACTTACAAGCGCCGCGCTGGGAGCCTGGAACAACCGTGACGCCAGGGGCTAACAGGCTGACTAAGCAACGGAACGGCAAACGCAACTCCGAGTCTCTGAGTCGATCCAGTAACTCAGTAAGCCGGTGACTGTGTCTGTGCCTGGAATTTGAGACCCACAAATCCTACAATGGGTCACGCACACTGCTACAATGATCTGGGTTGTCATGGTCACTCATGCAATACAGTACGCAGCAAGTAATCGGTATTTGATATTCCTCACCGCGCTGACTCCTGAGCGTCTAACCAGCCCATCTGGTGGACGCAAAGTATCTCCGTGGGAGAAAATTGCCATTGAATGTGTGTGTTGATTGCTTGCAATGTATACTAGGAACATAAGACAACTTTTCAGTTCTTCTGCAAAGTGCTTGGACCGCGATGGAGCATCATGAAGTATTTCTCTCGGGAGTTCTCTCGAGTCATTTTCAGGAGAGTCCAAGATAGCGCTCTCAACACGGCCCGTGGCAGGTTGACTCGGGGTGCAAAACGAACGGGCAAGGACTTTCGTAGGTTCGGACGACAGGCTCAGAGCATGAAAGGAACTTCGCCCTCGATCCCTCGCGACAATCCACTCCAAATTGCACCGGCGGGATATTTGTCTCCAGGCACATCGTTGGCTAATTCACTGGTTGCACAGCGATCAATGAAGGGACATCGAGCCTGCTCACGGCATAGTGATGCGTCAAGTCGGACTGCGATTGGAGCCGGCGAACAAAAATCGTCCCGGATCCTTGGCGCATGCCGCCTCTAGCCTGAAGAGTCGGAGCAACATCCGCGCACAATTACTTCCGAACAACTGGATACCGTGGCAATCTCAGGCATATTGACGTCGGTCTGTACTATCTACCTCGAGTTTTTTTGCACGGATACGATCCTTCATCTCAGCCACGAGGCTGCTCAGGCTACATACTGGTGGTGGCGATGACACGTGGTGTAACTTACAAGCTACTCATGACATCGGTGACTAACTAATGTCCGTTCAGACGAAGTAAATTTTCGCATACAGTTGCTTTGTCTGAATTCCAGCTGCAGGTTTCCTTTGGTCATGGATCCGAGCGCTCACTACTCAGGTTCCAGTTCTTGTCTACGCGTCAATTATTGGGCATGTAGATGAGCATGTATGCTTGTCAACTTGTTAGGGTTGTGATCATTTGACAAAAAACCTGCAGATGAACGCGTTGGACCGGCCAACTTGAGTTATAAATAGTATGTGCGCACTCCTGTGACGCGTCCGAAAATTGATGGTAGGGAGACAGTTAGTAATGCGTTCTGCACTGTACTGAACGCCTACTAGTAACAGTGCACCGCTGCGCGAATGTACGGCAACGGTGCTAGATAATCCGTCCGTCCCGTCGGACAATGGATACACGCATTGACCAACGCTACATACCTCGAGTATATAAGGCCATCGGGACTCGACCATCTTCTCTATCAGCTCTTTCCTCCTGATTTTTATTCAACATGAAGGCAATCCTAGCGACCCTTGTTTCAATTATTCCCTATGCATTGGGCTTCCCCCACCTAGCAAACTTCCCAGAATACCGCTCGCTCGCTGGCTTGTCTCATGACGAGATCCGAGCTGTTACAAGACAGTTTACTACATTGTCTGGCCCACAACCTCTCCCACCACCCATCAACGATACTTCCTCCAAGCTGGTCAATGACCCGGCACATCCGTTCGAACCTCTCCGCCCGGGTGACATTCGCGGTCCCTGTCCCGGATTGAACACCTTGGCATCTCATGGGGTAAGCGGTCAAATATCATGGTGAAGCCATTAACTCATCAAATACCGTTCTTTTCACAGTACATCAACCGTAACGGTATCACCACACCGGGCGATATCATCACCGCCGTACAGGAAGGTACGCAGACCATCCCACCGACATTCTCGCCGAGATTTTGATATAAACTTCCCAGGTTTCAACATGGGACACCAATTTGCTTCATTCCTTGCTTACTCGGGATTCATCGTCAACGGCAATCACTTGACGAACATGGTCACTATTGGGTCCAACGTGACAGCGCCGGACGGCACGCTCACGTCCGGGATTGACACCCACGGTACCTTTGAAGGTACACTTTCTATATCTCACGCACGATTAAAACATGTACTCATCGATTCTAGGTGATGCCAGCTTGACTCGTGACGATTTCAATCTGGGGAACCAGTTCGATTTCAACGAGACATTGTTCGATGCGGTGAGTACAAGTCGCAGACCGTGTGTGTGGTATTCCTGATTTTTTTCGTAGTTCAACGTTGCAGCCAACGAAGTTGGGGGTGGTGTGATCACATTCGAAGCGGCAGCCCTGAATAGGGCCATCCGTATCAATGACTCCATTGCACGTAACCCAGGCTTTGCGTTCGGGACGCCGCGCTTCCTCGGTGGCATTGCCGAGACCGGATTCTTCATGGCGTTGTTCGTCGATGCCCAGACGGTGGACAACACCAAGCCTCTTACCTTGGACGCTGCGCGGAGTTTCTTTGACTTCCACAGGTTCCCCGATGGATTCTACCGTCGCAATGGTCCATTTGAATTCCCCTCGGTGAAGAACTTGACCTACAGTGTCGTCAATATGATCGGTGCGAAGCCGGGTAACAACCAAGGGGTGAACAACTACGTAGTGGACGAATCGGACCCTGCTACTGTATGTCTTTTTCTCAGTTCTAACTAGTCGTGTTACCATGTTCATTCTTTTCCAGTTCTGCTACTTCTACCAGAAGCAGACGAACTTGACTGTTCGCATCCACCCCAACCCGACTCCAGAGCTTCAGGCAGCGATCAAGACCAACTTGCAGACGTACTATGAGGCGTTGGGCGACCCGACGTGCCAACAATATTTCCCTTACGGGCAGTGAGGGAGTCCAAGTGGGAGGGGGAGCGAGGCGCGAAGTTGTAATGAATTAATCATTACGACTGCGCTGCGGATACTTGTGTCGATACGAGTAATGCACCCTTAATTTTATTTAACTGGATTGTCTTCCATAGAAATATTGCACCATCGTTTCCGCTGTGCGGCTTTACTAAAAAGCGTCGAATCGGCAAGGCACTCTTGCTTGTTCACCTCAGTTGAAAACTTTGGTGCGTACATGTGCTTGGGACAGTGTTCAGCAATGCGATATTCATCCGCGACATTAATGACACGTTCTTCGACAAGGCGAGGTTATAGTATTAGTGGAGAGCATTATAAGTGAGTAGCATCTCAACGACGTGAAGCTACATTGACGAGATTACAGAAGAGACGACGGACATAGAGTATTGATTAACCATTCCAACCACTCTAGTCACCATTCAATGAAGGAGATGCAGACAGCGCTCGCATGGACGGCGATGAAGGTTAGTAATGTCGCCCACCTGAGGTGGTTGCATTCGAAGCGATCCGAAAAGACCGCGTGTTCCCTCAGTTTATTGCGAAATCACATTGTCGACTAACAAGTGTGGGCGTGGTCGTTTTTGGCGTGATCCAGCCAAGACTTGCTGTCCGCCGTTGGGCCGGTTGACAGATGACACGTCCTCGCCGAGGCAACCTTCATCTCGGACAGGACTTCCGGGCGCCGAGTCATTGAGTACAAGACTGCCCGTGAAAAACGGAAACCGCAGTGCCCTGGTTATTTTTGCCTGTCATGCTGTAGGGGCGACCAACGTACAGACCACAATCATAGCTGCAGACTGCAAGCCATCCGCCTTTGGAGCACTCGGCGTGTATCTTGATTAATGGTCTCCATACTTTCGGAAATAGAAAATCCCCGCTAATCTGGGGAGATGCACGGCAAGGAGTGTAGCATCTCTAAGGAGCGTAGCCTAACTCAAGGTACTGTCCAATGTCAAATCTTGTAATTGGTTATTCACGCACGCTTGTTCTCGGTGGCTATAGGATGGTGCACCGCAACAGTTCTCAATTTCAAGGATTGCACAGGCGGCATTGCCATGGGAGGCACATTATTTAATGACGGATCATTACAATTCTCAGGGCATCTCTAGGTTGTTATAATCACGGCGGAGACGGAAACAGAGCTGTAACTTGCCAGCGACCAGGCGAATCCGGGACGCCAGAAAACGCAATCCACGCCAAATATGCTGATTAAGGGACGGTTAAACTGTAGCAAGTGCCAAGCTTTGTCTCCAGGCACGTATGATGTCGGCCAGTTGAACAGCTTTCTTTCGTCGTCTGGTAATACGGAGCTTTGATCTGAGCAGCAGCACAGTGAGTGGGCACACGGCATAACTTTAGTACAATTTTGGTCCCCTGTGACTCGCGATCCTTGCTTCCACTTTGGCCAAGGGCCCCGTAATCATTACTCGCGAGTATTATAGTAAACTCCCACCTCTTTTCAGGAGGCATGAGGTCATCGAGTCAGTTCATTTGTTCCCAGTCGAGATGGCGGTACCGGTGGCGGGAGCAATGCATGGCGCTGGTGCGCAAGCCATCAAGTGATCCTACAGGGCAAATTATGATCCAATGGCATCTCCGGTTCCTTTGATGGATTAGGCCATAGATCCGGTGCTGTGTAGGTACCAATTAGCTGGGTTTCCTCTACATAGACCGAGCGGAACTTTGAAAAACCATCATAGATTCCAGTGGAATAGGAAGAGTACCTTCACTTGAAGCCCACAAGTCCTGTGGGTAATCATGTTCAAGTGTCACCCCATGGGGTGACAAAAAATAGTCTTTAAGATGACACAAGATCTGCCGTTCCGTCAGCGTCCGATGTATGTATATGCGATGGCTCCAGAAAAAACATCTATGACACTTACAAAAGGCAATTCGGTTGTTTTTTACAAGGTTCTCCGGCGCGCGGCGTCTCAATTCAGCAGTGGCGAGTGGAATGCGAACAAACATTATGTAATATACTAGGCACCCATGGTTACACTTGCCCATCACGGTACCGTCTAACAGCAGGTATTTAGATAATATTTCAGAATGATCCAGAACTCTCAACTTCAGTTGTGGTCGCGGTCGCCGCCGCTCAGGGACAGCTGTGTTCTATTGCACTGGTATGCAATTTAATTCATCCAACCTCTGTCGAATAAATAGGTTCTAATGATGGTGGTTCAACGTTCAGAAGGAGATGGCGAGCAAAAAAATCTTCCGCTGTCTCGTAGTTCATTAGTCGGTTTGCCTCAATCTCGACTTCAGGTTTCCTTCCTCGGTGAGATATCGGAGTGCTGATCTTTGATATGACCGCAGATACTACGTATACAGCAATCTGTCAATGAGCAAGTATAACAATCGTGTTTGGTTCCTTATTGCTACTGCAGTCGGGACGACAGGAACATGTCCAATACTGTGCTAAACGCCAAGTAAATCCAGGTGCACCGCTCGAATGCTACGGCAACAGTGCTGGCCGGCCACGTACCACCTCGTCCATTGTTGGATATATGCATTGTCCAATATCATGTTCCTTGGGTATTTAAGGCTACCCAAGTCGATGAGGTTCGCTATCAGTTCTCTCCTCCTCACACATACTCGACATGAAGGCCATCTTGGTGACCCTTGTTTCAATTATTCCCTATGTATTGGGCTTCCCCCACCTAGCAAACTTCCCAGTATACCGCTCGCTCGCTGGCTTGTCTCACGACGAGATCCGAGCTGTTACAAGACAGTTTACTACTATGTCTGGCCCACAACCTGTCCCGCCACCTATCAACGACACCTCCTCCAAGCTAGTCAATGACCGGGAACATCGGTTCGAACCTCTCCGTCCGGGTGACATTCGCGGTCCCTGTCCTGGGTTGAACACCTTGGCGTCTCATGGGGTAGGTGGTCAGATATCGTGGAATGATTCACTCATCAAACATTCTTTCCACAGTACATCAGCCGTAATGGTATCACCACACCCGGTGACATCATCACTGCCGTACAAGAAGGTACGCAGACCATCCCACCGACATTCTCGCCGAGATTTTGATCTAAACTTCCCAGGTTTCAACATGGGACACCAATTTGCTTCATTCCTTGCTTACTCGGGATTCATCGTCAATGGCAATCACTTGACGAACATGGTCACTATTGGGTCCAACGTGACAGCGCCGGACGGCACGCTCACGTCCGGGATTGACACCCACGGTACCTTTGAAGGTACACTTTCTACACCTCACGCACGGTTAAAACACGTACTCATTGACTTCAGGTGATGCTAGCTTGACTCGTGACGATTTCAACCTGGGTAATCAGTTCAATTTCAACGAGACATTGTTCGATGCGGTGAGTACAAGTCGCAGACCGTGTGTGTAGTATTCCTGATTCTTTTCGTAGTTCAACGTTGCGGCGGACGAAGTCGGGAATGGTGTGATCACATTCGAAGCTGCAGCCCTGAACAGGGCCATCCGTATCAACGATTCCGTTGCACGTAACCCAGGCTTTGCGTTCGGGACGCCGCGCTTCCTCGGTGGCATTGCCGAGACCGGATTCTTCATGGCGTTGTTCGTCGATTCCCAGACGGTGGACAACACCAAGCCTCTTACCTTGGACGCTGCGCGGCATTTCTTTGACCTCCACAGGTTCCCCAGAGGATTCCGCCGTCGCAATGGCCCCTTTGAATTCCCCATGATGAAGAACCTGACCTACACCGTGATTAATATGATCGGTGCGAAGCCGGGCAACAACCAAGGGGTGAACAACTACGTAGTGGACGAATCGGACCCTGCTACTGTATGTCTTTTTCTCAGTCCTAACTAGTCGTGTTACCATGCTAATTCCTTTCCAGTTCTGCTACTTCTACCAGAAGCAGGTGAACCTGACTGTTCGCACCCACCCCGACCCGACTCCAGAGCTTCAGGCAGCGATCAAGACCAACTTGCAAACGTACTATGAAACATTGGGCGAGCCGACATGTCAACAATATTTCCCTTACGGGCAGTGAGAAAGGTCAGAACTGAGCAGGGTGGGAGATTATTATCGTTCCACATAATGACTACAATGTTCTTTGAGTAATGGGTAATATTTTCTGTTCTTAACGCATAGAGGGACAGAGCTCTGGAAGTCGTTCATTGCGTCTTCGTAATTGTCTATACTTTGTTTGCAATCTCACAACTCGCTTTCGGGTGACCAGAAGTTTTTAGAGCCTGTTCCAACTTGAATTTGATATTCAAATTCATTGAAGCTCCTCTGAGGAACTTCAATATCGTATAGGACCAGCACCAAGACCTACTGGCAAAGCAGCAACATGACGACGAAATATGTCTGCCAGCTGACTATGGATACCCTACAAACATATTTATAGTTCCGTGAGAGGAAAAGTTATTCACCTGTGCTTATTTTCATAAACCTAAATTTGAAGAGCCTCACATATCAGACAAATTGGCATAAGTCTAGATGAAACAAGGGGAGATATAACTAAAAACTGACGATAGCGATGAAAGGATGATCCGAATCAAGTATACTGTCGATTCGTCTGTCACGCGTCACACGGGCCTCAAAGTGACGAAACTGCCAAAGTTTTCGAAGGCGTAATTAAATAATCAATTATGATAAATACCCAGAATGTATAGCCAACGTCTTCCATTCATCGCCGCAAACGTCAAGAAATCAGTAGGTGTGATGTGCTTTGGGTCCCCAAGTAATTTGGACAGGTCAAATATTGCCGCATTATGTACATAGTCCATTGTTTAGACGTTTATCCTTGAATTCGGCCTTGATCGATCTGCTTAGCAGAAATTTACCAGGGTTATGTTTGTGTCCTGACCCATTAAAAAAATGCCGATGGCTACAGTAGACTCCCTCCTAACGAATACCACACATACCCCATACTCTCCCATCGCCCATAGCATCTCCACTCTCCCAAACTGCCCTGGCTCACTGTAAAATCTCTTGGATAACCCATACTCCTTAATACCCCATAGCTCCAGGCCACTCCCGAGAGTTATCTGTTAGGAGGGAGTCTACTGTACTATTTCGCAAGACACGTTAATCCAAACGCCAGTGCCAGAGCAAATCCAGGTTTTAAAAATTGCCCCGGAATCTGCCGAAGTGTTTCAACTAAGTATCCCCGTCAGTTGCTGCCAGCGGGGTTGATGGGGCATACAGTGTGAGAGTAATGGACTATATCAACGGCGAGAAGTCCTAACAGGGCAGGGTTCATTCAAGGTGATGTTATTGTTTGTTTCGATCCATCGTATCGGAGGCAGTTTCAAATTTGGGTTCTAGGAAGTGTCTTATATCGATCGTGTCAACTGGTGGGTGACCTGATGCCCACCAGGTTTCGCATGAAATATTTTGGGTCCCTGACGCAGACCTTCGTCTACTCTGTTTATCCCGTGGTGGATTGGAAACACACATGCGGGTGGTCTAATTCCGCTAGGTTTCTACCCCATCGATTACTTATCTGGAGACGCTGGCGGTCACTATCGATTTGCACAACATTAAAAGTGGCTTAGCATCACCGTATAATCGCCATGCGCTGGTAAGCGGTGAAAAGTGTCTCATTTATATTCATGGCATCTTCTCAGTATATAACCTCAACACCTCCTAATATCATTTTATAGATGGGAACTTCAGTAATCCCCGACGGCAATATGTCAAGGTAACTCTTCCATTTAACCTTGACGAAGTGTCGCGGTGTTAAAGCGCCACCTTTTTTATTCTTCACGGTGCATACTTGGGTATAAATGAACTCGTTTCAAACGCTAGTTGAACATCGTTTCTTCGTCTCACTATTTCCGCTCAGTACACATGCTTTCGTCGTTTGACATTATCATTGCTGGAGGCATGCTTGCGCTGTCGCTCGCGTGCGCTTTGCTGACCAGACACCAGGTGGGACGACTGCGTGTGTCATTGCGGGAAGACTAGCTGCCGCCGACCCTTCCCTTAAGATCCTCGTGGTCGAAAGCGGCCAACACTCTCATGATGTCCCTTGCCATGTCCAGCCCTGCAGATTCATCCATAACCTCGCGCCGAACAGCACCACAGTTTCTTTCCATGTCGGCAAATCGAGTCCGCACCTCAACGGACGAGCTCCTGTCGTCCCTTGTGGCCGAACAGTAGGCGGTGGCTCCGCTGTTAATTGTGAGTCCTGGCACCGCGATCTCTCCTTCCCGTGCGGTTCACCTCCTTGGACATAGTCATGTTATACGTGCGAGGAGCTGCATCGGATTACGATGACTGGGAAAGGTTGGGCAATAAAGGTTGGAGCTTCAACGATCTCCTTCCCTCGTTTAAAAAGGTAAGCATATCCAAATATCACGGCAAGATGATTTACACTGGCGTTCAACTGCGCAGCTCGAAACCTTCATGCCCATTTCGGGCAGACCAACTCATGGTTACTCGGGACCGATCCAGATATCTGCAAGCGGTGCTAACTTTGGGTTTGGAGATCAATTCTTGAGCGTGGCTAGGTCATACGATCGAGCCCGTCCAGTGGTCGACGATACCAACGATTTCAAGACCAATGATGGATACAGCGTGGGTAGTTTTCAAACCAAGTGGACAGCTAGGGCTTACCGGATTTCTTTCCACTAGATGGCCTACAGGTAAGTGTCAGCGTAGAAACGAAAGAACAACTTGTCAACTAATCACCTACTTACGAAAGATATGTTGACCCTGTGACAGGAAAGCGTTGCGATACTGCTTCCCGATACCTATATCCACATCTAGGAAGTCCGAACGTAACAATTATGGTCGGGAAACGTGTCAAGCGCGTCGTTATCGAGTACGTTACGCCTGAGAGTATCATGTATGGACTGACTCGCACTGAGGATAGGAACAGACGGGCAGTCGGTATTGAGTATACGACAGACGCGATATCATGTCCGGGTGCTAGCGATGAACTTGTCACCGTGATGGCCCGCAAGTTGGTTGTTGTATCTGCCGGAGCATTTGGTTCCCCATCCATTCTGGAAAGGTCAGGGATTGGCGCCCCGTCCGTCCTCGAACAGAACAATATTCGTGTCCTGGTTGATTTGCCTGGCGTAGGAGAAAACTATCAAGGTCTGCCTACAGCAGAGTGCTCCGTTCAAGCGATGACGAATGTTCTTTTGTAGATCATCTAGGTGTCTGTCCAGCGTTCTACGTATCAGACGAGACCGAAACGATGGATGATGTTTGGAGTGATCCAGCAGCACTCACGGGTGAGTGTCATCCGGGTTATCTCATCAACGTTGTGCGTAATACTGTTACTAGCGCGACTCAAAGAATGGGAAGAAAACGGTACAGGGAAGATTGCTCACAAGTTTGTCACCATCATTTCTTATGTCCCAGGGTTCTCTGACGATCCTTCTCATAGTTCGATCGAAGCGCTCGCGAAAGTGCGACCGACAGCGGAACAACTCTTAGCCCACGGGGCTGCATTGCAATCAAGATGGGAAGCCTTCTTCCAGCACAGCCCTGACAAGCCTATGGGGATGATCGTACCTTTTTCTGGGTGAGAACCGCACTCTCGATCCCTGAAACATACGTCATGGTTGTATTTTCCCAGTTTCCCATTGGATCCGAGCAGTTCCGGTTTGCTTGGTCGCAAACTCATCTCCGCAATCTATTATCTTGTAAGGAAGCATGCCGAGTCCGTACCTTGTTTCTCGCGCTGATATACTGGCATTCGACAAGATGTATCCGCAGTCAATCGGTAGTGTACACATCACGTCCGGGGAAAACGCGAATGCACCTCTGGACTTTGACCCCGACTATTGTTCCACGTACGCTTTTGCACATGCTTTTGCGATGAACCTCGTTCATGCGATCACTAGGCTTGGGGATGTCGCACAGCTCACTCTGCTATACAAAATGACCCGGGAACTTATCCGGAGAATGCCCATATTTCGGGGAGAGGTACCCACCTGCCATCCAGAGTTCCAGCCAGGAAGTCTTGCCGCTTGTGGAGAAACGAAAGGTCCTGTTCCGATGGGCGCCCCAGACATTGCGTACTCCAAAGAAGACGACGAAGCTATCGTTAAATTCAACCTTGATAAGGGTGAGCCATCCCTTGTCTGACCGCCCTCTGTCTACTTCTAATCACTTGTCCGCACGACGAACTATAGTTGCTACGACTTGGCATTCGGTGAACCCTCTACTGCACTTTATTTTGAACTTCTCTGATGAACATGTTGATCCAGCTCGGAACCTGTGCTATGAAGCCCCGTGATCGAGGCGGAGTGGTCGATGCACGCCTGAATGTATACGGCGTAGAAGGCCTCAAGGTCGCAGGTATATATAAGATCTTCAAACGGACTTGTCCATTTTTCGCTAACATGAGCCCTTTAGACTTGTCCATCTGCCCGACCAATGTCGGAAACGTATGTCACCCTCCTGCTGTTCCTTGTCGCTCACTGTTTTACTCCTGATTAGAACACATATTCCACTGCGTTGGTAGTCGGGGAGAAAGCGGCGACCATCATTGCAGAGGATCTGGGTGTAAAGAATGTCTGATAGATTGCGGAGCTAGTTCTCGCACTTGATGTAACCGTCGCACAGAAACAGATTTGGAGGGACTGAGATGAATCACTCGCATAAGTACTTGACCAAATGCACGATGTATATTAGAACTGCTTGCCAATGGCTCGCAAGACAAAGGGAGTAACAATAACTCCCAGTTCTTTGACATGACTACCAGCCATGAGGAAGACAACCCGAAATCGACCGGGAACATGACCCATCTGGAAACAAGACAAACTCGGACTCGAGCGGAGGATGTTATCCTAGCCAGGACAATCCTGTGCTACAATGGCCAGAGCTGGATTAGAATGCCAGACCTGTAGTAATCTGGCAAGTCGGTCAACTTATCGCCACTGGAAAGATTGTACTCACAACGTGTTTGCAGTAACAATTATCACCTTTCACGAGGCTTCGCCGACAAACCCCTCCACAGTACGAGTTGTTGGCGACTCGCTGGTCGCACACAAGTCAGCATGACTCAACTGCAGAAGACAAATGGCGCCCAAACCGTAGCAAGTGCGGCAATGAAAACAGAATCAAGTCGTGCAAACATCATCCAGAGTACCATTTGTCTACAGCAGCGAGGATCCCGGCAGCGAGTAGATAGGGCCCCTTTTATAAGTCTCGAGACATTTTGCCTCATCAAGATTCAAGTTCGATCAATGACCACCCAACTATAGGGGTGGCAGGTCAACAAGCTTGAATGATACAACCTACTCTAATCCGCAATTAAATCAAAGCACAGTGTAGATGGACATGTCTGGTCCGTTCTCAGGATAAATCCTGGGTGAGGCTGAGGGGAAAGGTCAGCAAATATGGGGAGAAATGGCCCAACTGCGATTCATGACGTTCAGTCTACACATGATCGATATGGTTAAATACTCCGCCAGAACTCACGGGTTCCACAGCAAGCTAATGTCAAGTTAGAATCTTCCCTTCCAGCTTGAGTTGGAGGTCATTGAACGGACTCGTGCCAATCATTATAACTCTGTCCATAGCGGTGGCGTCGTTGGCTGTACAAATGAGATTAGATGTGTACTTCCGTGTTCAGACAAAATCATTTGCCATCCGGTCTGGATTAGATACCATCCACAAGTTCGAGTTCACTGAAAGCCTTCACTCGTCGTACACCGCAGTGTCAGGTCCACCATTCGTGCACCACTTGGCATGAGCGCAATATGGCTCAGCAGATCGTGTGAGGATTCGGCAAGACGTATCGCATGACATGGCTTCCCTTCCTATCCCCGTTCTGGCGGAGAGCGATGTCGAAGGGGTTTGGATGCGCTGTGCTTGTCGCCAACAACCTCGTGACGGTCATGCACTTTGTGGACGTACCAACAAGACGACCGGTACAAGGGTAGTGGACAGCCAAGAGTGTATCCGCCAGCCAATACTGGACGACTTCGATAGGGAAGAAACCCGAACAGACCTTGGCAGGGTTGAGTAAGGCTACCCAACATCATTCGACGTCGCCAAGGTCTCTCCGAAA
>JBBPMK010000307.1:0-26746 GCA_038090295.1 Boletus semigastroideus | reverse complement strand
GTGGAGATTGTGAGACGGGCAAGGTAGAGGGGTTCCGGGAGGAGAGGGAGAACGAAGGGGATGAGTTCTCTGAGAAAAAGGTGGTGCTGATCGAGCAATCGTAACAGATGCCACCCAGCTCCTCATATGGCAAAAAATGAATGCTGCTGCCTCTGTCCTCATCTTGAGCTGTGTCAAACCTGAGATAATCCCAAGGATAGCCCACTTGATGACTGCAAACACTGCCTAGGATCTCCTTGCTGCCAAATTTGGCCGAGTTGGATTTGCATCCATCATGTATTGGTTCTGTTGTCTCACAAGACACATGCCAAGTGGTCCTGGATAGGCAACTGTGTGGGTATACCCTGGGGTATCTGAGCTCATACCCACACCCATACCCACCAATATACCCATACCCACACCATGGGTATGGATATATTTGGTGGGTCAGTGAGGGTATTACCCATGGGTTGATGATGATAAAGGGATAACAGAACAATGGAAAATGAAAAGGATATAATGGGAGAGGGGAAGAAAGTGATAGGAAAAGGTGGAGGAAGGGAAGGGGGAGAGGTTGATGATAAAGGGTAGGGAAGGGGGAGGGGGTGATAAGAAATGGTGGGGGAGGAAGAGGAAATGATGAGAAATGGTGGGAAAGGGGGAGGAGATGATGAGAAATGGTGAGGGAGGAAAAGGAGGTGATGAGAAATGGTGGGAGAGGGGGAGGGGGTGATGAGAGATAGTGAGGGAGGGGAAGGGGATGATGAGAGATGGTAGGGAAGGAGAAGGGGATAATGAAAGATGATGGGAAAAGGGGAGGTAGTGATGAGAGATTGTGGAGGAGGGAAAGGGGATGATGAGAGATGGTGGGAGAGGGAAAGGGGATGATCACAATGTTACAGGTGTGGCAGGACTCATGAATGCCACAGAAGCCCTGGTTTCTTGATATGGTTGCATGAGATCCAAGATCAACAACATAAAAATCAAATTTCTTGTATGCATTGCACAATGAAAAGTACTGTCCTAGTGTAGCTACTGTACACAAGTCAGAAGTTACAGAGATGGCAAAAATGAATGGGTGTTTAATGTACCTTTGCCATGTCTATTGTCACCCAGACTTTTGACCATCCTTCACCTACCCTGATGGATTTCAATGCCAGGTGGCCTCTGATCCATCCTGGATACATTAGGCTTGGAAGCAGTGTGTCCTCTGTTACATATTCATTCAGTTCCCACAAATATACGTTGACGCTCGTGCTGAAGCAATCAGTTTCAACGCAATGCATCAAATTAGTACTTACTATAGTGCTCCAATGCCCCCACATTCTCCAGTCCACTTCTTGAACCAACACATGCATGCAAACCACATTGACTGACCTACATGATGGACATTCTGGTTGAATTGGAAGATCTCTAGGATCTCTCCATAGACAAGAGTACATCTGGTGCCATCTAGCTGGGGAATTGCCACCTGTGCAAGAGATGATGCACGAGTTCCAACGGATCTAGACGCATAGTAACGCCTGCCATTAACAATCACATATTCAAAGAAAATCGCCTTGTGATCAAGGGGGATGCTGTTTGAGACGAGTGAGCGGTTATAGTGGCAATGAACTGAAGTCAGAGGCGACTGTAGACAGATTGCCTTTGCAAGTAATTCATAGGTCTCCACGCTCATCATTTGATGATGCCGCCGTGGACTCAAACCATATATTCATACCAGCTAGATTTATTGGTATCATGAATCAATCAGGATATCAGTGGACATCACAAACACACCATCCAGATTGGCTTCCTCAAGGTCTTTGGACAAAGAAGTGAGAGCAGCAACTGTGCCACGCTCCTCTGATGCGGCTTTAAGCATTGTCTCAGCGACCTCTTTTGATGCTGAATCACTTGGATCGTGTAAGAGGGTGTACGTCTGGGAACTCTGTTAGCTCCAAATGGCAAGGAAAATTTATCTTACCAATCGGCTTGATCGAGCCGTGCGATGGAAGTCATTGAAAAATGTTGCCTTGAGTTCTCCACCATGGTTGTTGGTATTGATGGACTTGAGAATCCTGTTGAGCCGCTCGAAGACAAATGTCCAGAAGTCATGTAATGGTCCGAAACTGCGAACAAAGGTTGCAGTGTGTGTCGCATAATGGTGATTGGGTTTGACGCAGCTTGACCCATAAAGCTAGTGAAATGTTTCAGCATGACCTGGACTCCCACAGATCAAACAAACTTTAATCTTACCCTTATTAGCCCTGTGCAATACTAATACTCACGTATCAGGATATCTGCTTTATCAATATTGTCATCTGACAGGACGTGTTTCATAAGAAGACAGAGCGCATTGGACAGCTTGAGAAAGCTTGCCGGGTCATCAGGGTGGAGTTTGTACTTCACATCACCTTCATCCCGATTATCGGCACCATCTGGAGTTTCAAGAGGGATCTGGCCTGAAGTGACAAGTGAGGGACCGGTATCCATCGTGATATCCTCAGAAGGTACGAATCCCCTTCTCTGAGTGAGCTAGGTAGAAATCATCAAATTGAAATTCTGTCTTACACACGACGCACCTTTCGACTCTTCTTTTCAGCTGCAATACGAGCCTTTTCAACCTTTTTCACATCAGGACCACCACCCTAGCGCTATAACTACATGTAAGATATTATAAGTGATTATAATTAACTTATCATTCGAAAAAAGTTATTTATAATGTATTATAAGGTCTTGTAGCGCTAGGGTGCCGGTCCTGATGCAGTTCTTGCTGCCGAACTCTCTCGAGTTTCTTGGCTTCAGCTGCCTCAGCCTTCTCGCAACTAATACGAGCCTGCTCTGCAGCAAGAGGCTCCTTACCTTGTGCTTTCGCAGCTTTTAATGCTTCTGTATTAGCAGCCTTGCGGTTTGCATTAGCAATCTTCTGGGCTTCTTTTTGCACGATGATCTTGATCCGGTCGTCCAGTGGATGGTAATCGTCTCCAGTCGGCAGGCAAGTACTCCATAGATATGGTACTTGTAGACAAGTGAGTAGAAGATGTAAAGACATTAGAAAAATTACAATAATTGGTCCATAGGCCGTAGCCACGAGGAGCCATTGATCCGAGCTGAGGGACCCTCCGGATATGCTGATATCCCGTGGGAGCTTTCCGATGCTGCCTGGCATGATAAACTACACAACGTTAGTACACTATACCCTTGATAACAAGTACATACATCTGGAAGCATTTCATGGATGACGCGCAGCTCATGGTTTGGTCGGAGTATCCCACTTTGCACCCAAATGTTGTAAAAATGATTCTTGACAAGTCCTAGATAATTTCAATGTCGAGTAGAAAAGATATTATGAGCTAGGCAACATACCTAGGAATAGATTGTGCATTGGATCAACGACTATTTGTTCGACAAGGTCAAAGTAGGGTAGCCACAACAACTGTGTGAACCGGGTAGCATACTCCTTGACAAAGTTCTTTCTTGCAGTCGGATTGAGGAGTATACGATATTCTTCACCTTGTTTGCGATGATGAGAATTTGCACGAGGCAAGAAAGCTAAGAAATGGAAATCAGCATGATGTAACTGAGAGAGAAAGGGAAATCAGCTGCCATCTTTTGTAAATGCCTGGGGTTTATCTTTCTCGTCTTGAGTAATCCAGCAACACCTACAAAAGTACGTGTGTGAATGGGATCCAAATCCGCCTAGTTTATGTGCGGCTGGCTTGTCGCAGACCACAACGACAAGAATAACGCAGACAAGTTGACCTAGGAAGCTCGAGAGTATCAGATTAGACAAGAGAATTATTTGGAAAATACCTTGGGGACAGGAAGGCGTTGGGACCATGATACCATTTTTCCAAAGTTGAAGGAGATCAGATACAATTGGACGTAAAAAGCGATGTATCTGATCTGGATTCTGCTCTTTCAGGCCAGGAAGGATGCTTGTCAGTAATAAATTTGATGTGCGATATCTTAAAGCCGTGGGCTGAGAGTGGAGTTAAAGCGATGATGGAATCCGATAAGACCGACCGATATTTGGGAGGTAAGTTACAAATTGAGAGGGAAGTCGGACGCGATGAGTGCGATGGGGAATTGTTGCTATCGTTAGTTGAAAACCTGTTTTCCAAATGATCAGTTCAAGAACAAATGAGAAAAAGGAAGTATAACCAGTCAACACTCACCGTCGAAGACGTCGGTGTACTGTCCAGCTGTCCATGGTTTATCGCGCCACTGATCTAACAATTCTTCAAAGCCCGGAATAGCAAGGGGTGAATGGATCTGTTGAGAGAGTGAAAGATATGGATACTTGACGCAAGGGATCTTCTTGGATCGTATATTTCCTTGTAGCATCTTGTCAGGGAGAAAAAGATCGATCAAGCACGTGGTACATGAATCTTGAGTGTGAATCGAGCCTCGTGATCCTGATCTTCAGGTTCTGGCCCGGGATCTTCAGGGGTAACCTCGCCATCCAAGTCGATCGGTTCGTCGTCAGCGTGGCCCATCTCATGCAGAAGCATCTCAGTTTCCCATTGTATTCACCGTTCCATCAGATCCTGTGGGGGAGGGCTGTGTGCGAGATGCGAGTATAGAGGGTGAGCACCTGCGGCAGTAAATGCATTGTATTGCATGTAATAGTCGACCACTTGCAGCAACGCTTCGGGAGAATGGAAGTTTGGGCCCAGATCCGAGAGATTGCCTCCATGGACCTGGATATCAAGGTCCTCTTGTGTAAGTACGCCAAGATCGATCATCTCTTGTTCAACAGCACTTGATGAAGATGCAGGCGGATCGTGAAAGTTGACCCTCGGCGGTAAAATCGGCTCTCGAACAGGATATGGAGGGTTCAAAGGTGATCGATCTTGAGATCCATGGGGTGCGACCAGTCCTCGATGTATGGTTTGCGAAACAGCCATTTTGAGGTGTAGATCGTTTCTCTCGTGTGTTCTCTTGGTCGAGGGACTGGCATACGTACCAGCACACTTGTGACTTCGACAAAAACACTTGACGACAGCGGGCATGATGAGGTGTAGGCAAGATGGGTGGAGGATGCGATCGGGCTGCAAATGGACTTCCGATCCGATGTATGAATTTTTTGTCATGGAATATAATCACATATCTGGGCGAAGAACTACAAGTTAAGTACTAATACTAGTACTTGCGAACGGGGGAGACGAGTGGGGAAACAAGAGGCGAGATCGACACCTGCTCCACCTCCTTTGCCTGTCGAGGTTTTGGCGTACGGTTCGACTTGGCCGGGTAAAAGATGTGAAATACGTACTAAGATACAATCATGGGCTTACATGTTGGATGCTTAAGAATTGCGCCAAAAACTCGCCATCACTTTCAGGTTCAGTTCCACTTGATTCAACTTGTTCTGGGGAAGATTTGGCACGTCATTAATTGAGAAACCAGAAGATGAATGACAAACCGTCATTCCTGGCAGGAGCAGGCTTGGATGGCTGGACTTTCAGGTTTTCAACCGGGTTGAAATGCTCCTAGACAAGCGAAGGCGAAGGTCGAACCTCAACCGTCTGCGTATGCATGAGTAAAACATACATGCTAAGAGGAATTCACTCACAAGAGGGCCCAGACACTCTACATTAAATGTAAAGCGATACATTTCTTGACGTTTTAGTGGTACTTTCACGATGACTTTGTTGTCGAGGATCTCGGCCAGGGAAGATTTGTTGATTGGGAGGCTACTAGCAAACATATGCATGTGTTGGACTTGGTGGAAAAAAAGCACGGGGGACTCACCAAGAGCCAAATGAGGACCGGAGCGTCTGGGTAGAGGGTTGAATAAGAACGGGTGCCGGGTAGATGTCAGGATAGAGGGAGTACTCAGACAGAGTACGACCATCGACCATTAGCATAACTAGCTCGGCCTCATCAAGCCGAGTAGGTCTCAGTTTACACATCTGAGACATCGTAGCTAGTATATCTACTCGACCAGTAACGGGGGGCGAATAATAATTCTTGGTCCCGCGCCCTTACAAGGGCCCACTTCGTCTGACCTAAAATAGTCTGAGCGCAATATCCTCTGCATATCGCCAAAAGGTACTACTCTAGTTACACGTCATGTCAACATCCGGTTGCACACGAGTTAAACACTCGTTTCCGCAGTGAGTAACTGTGCGACGTTCGCTGGTTTTGATCCGTTACACGGACCCTCCTCAACGCCGCTGGGCCACGAGGTGCCGCCTCGACACAGGCACCGTCATACCCTATGGTAGAGTATGAATACCATCTGGTGGGTAGGGTGCCTCGACGATAAGGTCTCTTCCCATCATGATTCATCTGCACACTGGAATGACCGCGGCTCTCGCCACATTTTCTCTCCTCGGTGTGACCATGGGTGTTCCACTCATAGACAAGCTGGGGAGCCTCACTCCCGGAGCTCGTGATCTTTTGAAGAGGTCCATTCCCGCTGCTCCTCGGCTCGTGGTATATGGTGATCAGCCGCTCTACGGTCTCCCACCTGTTTCGGACATACAGGTGAGAAGAAGACATTGATGCACACCGCCCATACACTAACGCCACCTTCAATTCAGGGGTACAATGTTTTGTCAGTGATTGTTATGAGATTTAGATGCGACGCAATTCACACTGATTTCAGTGCTTTGTCCTTCTGGCGGATCTCTGGACCGAGCGATATGGTGCTGACATGGCAAAACCTTTCACCCGCTCAGCGTGCTCAGTACCTGAGCGAGTACAGTGGAGCCGGCATCTCAATGATCGTGTCTGCATTCGGAGAACTTGACCAGCCAACTACACGGTTTGCCGACCCCGTTGACCTTGCAGACCGTCTTTCCGACTGGGTGAATGAGTACGAGCTTAACGGAGTCGACGTCGATTATGAGGTACTGCTCCATTTGGCCCTTTCTGATATGGTGGTAGGCTAATATAAGTCTGACACCGGTGCCAGGATTCCGACGCTTTTTCTGAGGGAATAGGTGCTGAGGCGTGGCTCATCACCTTCACTCTGCGGATGAGGCAGAATCTTCCTCAGGGAGAATATATTCTCACTCATGCCCGTGAGTTATTGACCTCGCATGTGCAAAGAAAAACATTTAAAGTTGCTTTGCAGCCGTTGCTCCATATTTCTCTCCTAACATGTGGATTGGAGGTGGATACTTGCATGTACACCAGGTTGTCGGCCATCTGATCGATTGGGTATGTCATACAATCCGTCCAATGCGGTCAGCTGATTAGCCGCTTCAGTACAACGTTCAAGTATGCCCAATTATCCATTGGTTTTAGACACACGCACTAACGCAGCAGTTTGATTTCTAGTTCTACAACCGTAAGTGAAATATTCGTCATTGCAGGGGTCAGCTGACTCAAGATTTGTCCAAAGAGGGAACGACAGAGTACACGACCTGCAACGGTCTCCTTTATGAGTCCTCGTATCAACTTCCCCACAGTGCACTTTTCGAAATCGCAGCTAGTGTCGATCGCAACAAGCTTGTCATCGGCAAGCCGGGTAGGGCGAAAGAGGTCAATAACGGGTTCATTCCCTGGCATGAACTTCATGATTGTGTACACCTGGCTGCTCTTGCTGGCTGGAGTAAGTCCGACTTTTTTCGAATCAAGGAATGGTGCATCATGGTTGATCTTTTTATAGATGCTGGTATAATGGTTTGGGAGGTGCGTTTATTTGCCTGTTACTTAAAGTCAACATGATTTAGCTTCATTGATAGTATCCTTATACACCGTCGACCTGGATCGAGCCCATTAGTAACGGTGTCTTCTAAAGGAAGAACAAATAAATCGTGGATTATATTTTGTTGCAGAATATATTGACGACGCAGTTTCATGCTTGCATTGATTCAGACGGCAGTAGAAAATGCTGGATTTTGATGATCACATGTGCACGTTGACCGTGCCCTTACTTGTCTCCATGACGTACATGCAGCCACATGTTTGAATCGTGTTGTCAATCCGATTTCCAGAGACAGCCTCGATTTGGAGAGCCCGTATATTTATCGCTACAACGGGTGTCAATTGGGACAGAACAGATTGAAAACCTTGAAAGGACACGATTAAATGATGATGTAGGGTGAATGCAAGCGATCAATTGCCTACTCGTGGTGAGATGTCCACCTTTCAAGTCCACTCAACTTTGTCGCCGGGATCAGACTTGTGCGCAAGGCAATGCATCCGGCTCTCGTGCATCCAGCTGTACTGTTATACCTCAGTACCGGAGAACTGACAAATAGAAAAGAAACCAGTTGATGAAAGCGACCGCTGGGCTAAAACTGCGGATTGTCCGCTCGGGTAGAGCAATCCAGGCGGCGGCGCTGCCAGGAGCGCTGCCAATTCGGTTGATCAGCACGGTGATCCGGTACAAATACCACACCCTTGGAGTTTAGAGTGAGCAGCAACTAAGATAGATTGACGAGCATAAAGGACTTACTTATATTCATTGGATATTATATCTCCGGGAAGTCATCCAATGGCGCAGCCTTCCATTTCGATGCCTTTTTTTTTTTTTTACGAATATTTCTTATGTCCGCACCGACATGTTTGTGTGGTTCATATTTCTTCCCTGATGTTATTCCTTTGATGCGATGTGAACAAATGCTTCGTTATGATTGTCGTCAATCGTCGAGATATTCACTTAGCGGTATAAAATGATTGCGTGATAAGAAAGCTAGTGGATAGCGACAGTACATTATGTCACACACAAACTCTAGTATAAGGAAGTAGTAATTTACAAAGGAATGTTTCACGCGTCCTTGTCGACAGTCGCAAGGCGCTCCGCGAGTCTCGATAGCATATCTTCGGAGCGGGGATTACGTGGAAAAGATCGCCCATCCCCTTTGCTGTAACGTCCACTTGCTCAGTTGTTTCTGTATTCCTTGTCCTAGGTAAACTCACCTAGCACTGCCATATAAGATGCGCCACACCCAACCACGTGGCATGTTCCATCCAAATACCTGTGCCCAGTTCTTCTGCCACCCGAGGTCGTAGATCTTCACTGCGCGATGGGCATCTCGCACGAGACGCCTCTGATTGTATGAGAGTTCATGTTCGATAGGAGGGTGGGAAAGGTTGAGTGACAGAGGGAGTGGTGGTATATATCGAAGGAGTAGAAACGGTGAAAGGCTTTCAAGAGTCGTCTGGTTTGTGCTGTCCACACGTGAGACGGTTGTGCGTCCATTAGATGGGTACACACTTACGAGATGAGATACATGTGATATATCGTGAAGGAACCAACGACAATAGCAAAAACGAAGCCGGTGGCGGCCAAGAGAAGTTCGTGAATAGGTAGCGTATCGTACTTTGTTGAAACGTCAGCGTTTTGTACATGCAAATCTGCAGCTGCGACAGATGCTCACTGGTACCGAGGTTGGGTTATCGAGTGACCACCAGAATGCACATCCAGAGATGACGAGAACATAAGTCGAGAGTAAGGTTATACAGGATATAAAGTGGAAGAACGCAGGATACGTTCTATGGCCCTAGAAAAAAGTGAAAGGGTACATTGATCGGATATCGGACTAGACCTACCACACATTTGCTTCCCAGCCACGGGCAGTGATGGTCTGAACGATCAGAACCTATGACATCGCGACAGGCTATGCACTACCTACCCATTTTCAACACGCAGCGTCCACAAATATTGCAGTGGTGTGTGCGCTCTGGTTTCGGTCCCCAGCATTTCCGACACCATTTGAGGGGGGTCAACTCGTCGTCGAAGTCTGGAGATGCCATCAGAGCATCCTGGAGTCCTAGATCATCCTCGCTCGTCTGGTCTGTGACTCCTTTCGGGAGAGAAACTGGTCCAGGGTCGCGGGCCACACATATAATGAGGGAGCAAAATGCAAGGAATGTAAGAGTGTACGAAACAAGCAAGTGAAGGAGAAAAGTCGATGGGGAGTGCAGGGTGCGAAGATGATGGTTGACGAGGAGGAGTAGCCATGACGGCTGGGGGACTAGCATCAATGTAATTAACACTATCAAAATGAGTCAGGTTGAGGATCATTCCAACGAACGCCTGCGCTTACTGCAGAGAGGGAGGTAGTGATACCATTTCTTGGGTTGTTCGTCTGGATCCTCGTCCCAGTTAGAAAAGTTTGGTTTTGGAGGTGCAGACGTAGAAAAATCGAAGGAGAGTAGCGGCATCGGAATTCGAAGCGACGCCTACGCCGGGTGGACGTGGATCAAGGGTGACTCGTACAGACAGGTTTGACAGTGACAGTGAGAATTAATGTTGACAGCGGAATTAATTAGTACTAATTACAATTACAATTACACGAAACACGGAACAGAACGGCAATAAGTATAAACCGTGACCTTGAATTCAACCTCTACTTGCGATTTCTGAAACATGTCCCAAGTTCGTGGAGGGGAAGTATGGAATCTCTCTCGGAGATCCGTCTGCGGGCTGCCGCACGTATTCCCACTGGATTGTCATAAATTGCTGGTATCTCGCTGATATTGTTGCAGAGATTTCTTAGGTCTCTAATCCTCATGGACGCAGTCACCCTTAAAATCTACTTGATCGCCTCATACACGTCCCTCGCGGGTATGCTATGGGGACTTGACACTGGTGAGTACATCGACTACTACCATGTACCGAATGATTATGGTTGAAAAAGGTTCAATCGGTCCCCTAACGCAGATGCCGCAATTTACCAGTTCTATAGGGCACATTTCATCCGCCCAACTTGGGATTTATGTTGCCTGTATCCTGCTTTCAGCTTCAATTTCCTCCCTGTGCAGCGGTCATGTTGCTGATGCCATCTCTCGCAAGTATGGCATCCTCACTGGTGGACTGATAGTTACCGTTGGGACTGTTATATCCGCCTCCGCCAATAACTTCCCTGCGCTGATCTGTGCTCGTCTTATCACGGGCGTTGGGCAGGGCCAGTCCATCTCTGTGGTAACGATATATCTGTGCGAGATTGCTCCTCAAAACATCCGTGGTACCGTGGCAACTGTGCTGCAGCTTTTCATCACCATCGGTATCGCTGTTGGGTACTTCTTTGCCTACGGATCATCGAAACTTCACAGCAGCCTAGCTTGGCGCACTCCATTCATCCTTGAAGCTTGTGTAGCTGCCGCACTATCGATTGGAATGGCTTTCATGCCATTCTCGCCAAGATGGCTGGTGCAACATGGCCGGTTTCAGCAAGCCCGTGATGTCCTATCAAGACTCCGTCACAAGACCGGGAACGTTGACAAAGAGTTGAACAGTATCAAAGCGTCTCTGCAAGAAGAGGGAGCGCAGAATGCCACGTTCTCAGAGGTTTTCTCGAGCCGATACATCAAGAGGAGTGCGTTCGGAATATTCCTGATGGGATTCGAAATGCTCTGCGGTGTATGTGATCTTCTTGGCTGTATTCACAATTCATTGCATCCTCATTCACACCGATGTGTCTCCTGTTTGGGCCAGATCGATGCCGTGCTATATTATGCTCCGATTCTCTTTACCCAAGCTGGGTTCTCATCCCAACGTGCCTCGTTCCTTGCTTCCGGGATATCGGGAATTATAAACTTGGTGTTCACCATTCCAGCTCAAATTTGGTTCGACAAGTGGGGTCGCAGGCTCCCCTTGATCGGGGGAGGAATCGCCATGGCTAGCTGTTTCCTGGCAATCGGCAGCATATATGCAGCTCACGGTGGCAGGGAAAACGGAGAGGTCTACCTCAACGGCAAATACTCTCAGTGGGCTGTTATCATTTTGATCTACGCCTTTGTCGCCAACTTCGCATGGTCCTGGGCTGTGGTAGGTTCTCGGAATTAATCTAGTTCATTCACGAGGTTCAATTTACTCTCTCAAACAAGGTCATTAAAATATATGCGTGTGAGGTGGTGCCCACCCGCTTGCGAGCAAAGGCATGCGCATTCCAATTGGTAAGCGGTCATCGGAATCTCTCTATCAAGATGAGTGCTTACGCTTGCCTGCTATCGGAGCTTGCCAATTGGGTTGTTAACTTCACGGTGGCATTGACTGCACCTCTCTTTCTCCGCGCGTCCCCAAGCGGACCGTACTTCTTGTTCGCTGCATCGACGTGCTTCGTCACGCTGGTATGCCACTTCTTTGCACCTGAAACGAAGGGCAAGAGCTTGGAGGAGATTGAAGCTTTTTTCGAAAAGAAGCATAGTGCCGTGAACTCCAAGTCGGCTGCATGACCGACACTTCGACGATCTATACATGACGTATCACGGTTGACTCTAGGTCTTAAGGGCAAGCGCGTTCCCCACTCCAACTCTGCACGCAGTTTCAAGTAGATAACGCACTAAACCCACCACCAATATTGGCTACTTCGCTCCCATCCCGATTCCCCACAAATATTACGCCGCTTTCATTAATTGCAGCCTTGAGACATTCTGGACTCGTGTCGCGGCAAGTATGTAATATGATGACACCCACCCCCTGACGGGCAACGTGTTCAATGATCTACGCTTGGGCGAAACACGGAAAATAGTACGTGCCACGTGCAGCGAGACGGCAACCTGGTGTACTCCGATACACAACTCATTCAGGGTGGGGAGAACGTGAGCTGAATGTGACAAGTAACTACTTAGGCGAGCTTGAAGCCAGGTATAAATTCAGGACCGACAAGGCCCTCCTTTCACCAGTCCTCTTCACCTCAGACTTGGAAGCATACTTGACACCAAACAATTCTAATTCTACCTGTGCTTTGTCCAGTGGGTATTCGTCACGACGTATACAAAGTTGCTGACTTAGTTTTATTCTATCTCGTCCAGACGCGTACCATACCACATACCTTCATCACCACCCTACCTCTACTGATTCCCATGGCGTCCAGAACCATTATCACATCCGAGTCCCCCGCTGTGACCCCGTCTGCAGTTCTGAACAAGCCGGGAGCGAGACAAGTTGGCTTCGAGACTGCCGTCACGGCCGTCATCTTTACGCAAAAACTCAAGGTCGCCGTCGCGCGGTCTCATGCTACCGCCAGCACGCGATTGGCTGTGCCAGCCGCAGGACGTGCGCGTGCCGGGTCGGTGTCTGTAAGGGGCAGTGGTAACAGCAACTTGTCCTGCCGTACGACAGTGACTCCAGACAGCCTTCTTGGCATTCCTACCCTCAGGTGTTGAACGCCGGGGGGAGTGAGCCATCGATCCAAGTAGACACTGCTGCGCGGCGTCTACGTTTCTTGGTGGTTTGGATACATCATCATGACGGTTCTACATTCATCGTTATCTCGCCTATGTTTTTACCAGAATTTTGGAATGCAGTATGGTATATGCGATCATAGGATCTCGAGCAAATGAATTATATTATGTTGGGGATTGGGCAACGCCCACTAGCAACCCGACCACAGTCACGCGAGAGCGAGTGTATATAGGAGCATCATCTATCTACGTTGCCTCTCGCCCCGGGTCACTCCGTCTGATTCTCGAGTCCGACTCTCGCCTCTCACACATTCCCGTCTTGCGACATATTATACAGGTGACAACACGACAGGACTGCGGAAACAGATTGCAGAGATATGAAACACCGGTTAGCTTACAACAGACATAACCTTTTTGCTGAATGGGGATGAGTGGTGTTGCATTGTGGCCACGCTTAGGAGAGGCCCGGCACGATGGGACGAAGGGGAGGTTGCTTCTCCATGTACGCAGCATTTCGCAACAAATAGCTGTGCTCACTACCATCACCCTGTACAAAAACATTACGATGAGCGAGACGAAGAAGAGTGAAGAGACCATCGACTGACGATCAACGTGTAAGGGAAACCAGGATCGAATGGCACAACGCTCTCCAAATACTTGATTTGCTCGAGAGTCAGAACGATCTCAAGCGCCTCAAGATTGCCCTCCAATTGTTCTACCTTGCGCCCGCCGATGACCGGGAACACGTAGGGTGCCTTTTGCATGACATATGCAATCGCTACCGCAGTGATATGCTTGGCGCCGACCTCTTTGGCGACTTTGTCCAACGCTGTGCTCATGGCCCTTTCCGCCTCCGTTCGCTTCCAATCTGAATGGACAAAGATGCGTCCTTGTTCGCCTGACTTGGCACGTCGCTCTTCCTCCTCATCGGTGCGGAGCCTTCCACCTGCAAGAACACCCCATGGAGCCAAGGCCAAGCCTGTAGAGACACAACAAAATCATGTCATGCTGAGCGAACATCGAAAGTCCGGATGTACCATTAGCCTTGCACATCGGGATAATATCTCGTTCGAAAGAGCGCTGCATGACATTCCATTCGCCTTGATAGATCACAAAAGGCGTCTTTCCGTGATCACGGGCATACTGGTTTGCCTGAGATACAACCCACGCAGGGGTGTCCGAAATACCCTGAAAGTCGAACGAATGAAGACACTGACGCGTGCAGCGGACTGTCAAACCTTACCAGATAAAGAACCTTTCCTTGCTGGATGAGCGTATGGAGGCCATTCATCATTTCCTCGATGGAAGTCTCCCAGTCCCACCAATGGACGTAGAGAATGTCGATGTATGTCGTCCTCAGTTTCCTCAAGCTCGCTTCCACGCTAACATGCATAGACTTGATGTTGTTACCTGTATAGACGACTTTTTGCTTGATCTCAGTGTCTGCGCGCACATAATTTGTCGTGTACTTTGTGCTTGAATGAGTACGACGTCGGTCGACCACTGCAATGACCAACCTTGGTCGCAATCACGAGTTGATCCCTGATGCCACGTTGTTCAGCCCATTCACCAATGAACTCTTCCGAGCTTTGATCTTGACTGCGATGGATGAACGGAAAGGAACGAAGATGGTCACCGCGAGACTCACTAATTATTGGCAGTGTCGATGAAGTTTCCGCCGGCGTCGTAATACGCGTCGAGGAGCTTGAAGGAAGACTCTTTGTCCATCTCCCCAAATTTCTGTTTACCCCATTTGTCTCCAATGCTCATAGCGCCGAGCTGGAACGGTGAGACGTGAATCGAGGCAGAAGGCGACAAAGCACGGTACCGTGCGAGACGGGAAGTAGGCTTGGGCACTGATTCCAGTAACGACGACATTGTTTATGAAGAGGAGCGATGACAGGAACGAAGGCGAGTTGAACGGCCAGTGCATCAGTTGGATGAGGATCTATATAGGCATGGAAACCCTTGGCCTTGTCATCATTATTGTGTACATCCCTAGAAGACGCGTCAAGCACGGAAAGAAGTCTGCCGACTGCCTTACGGTGGGAGGAACAGATGACGCGTCTACATATATAGAAGAAGGATATTAGCAATGAGCCTTGGCTACGCCCACGGTTCAACTCGCCAAGCTTAGATGAGTAAGTGATTCACGGCACTGGCGCACCACCTGATCTCGGAATCGTTCTGGCTCGTTTTATGACCATGGGACTGTATGTATACAGGAACCGACTTACATAGGACTTGCATTGTCAGTGGGTAAACTTCCTGAGAAACGGTCACAGGCGGTGTCAGATAGTAGCCGGACCAGATACGTACCAGATACGTCCGACAATATGGTTTCTCGTGTATTAGGCACATCGCACCCTCCAACCCCGAGCGTCGACTGGGCAGACTTTTCTGTGATTTGCATTCTGGTGTCATGATAGATAGTGATGATTGCTCGTGAACCACAACCTGAGGAGACTGCGAGTCAGCAAAAGAAGCCCGAACGCAGATCAGTTTCTAACGATCGCTCGACACTCGGCGGATGCTATTCGGGGGGTGTACCCCAAATGAAGGTAGTCGTTAGATAAGGGGATCAATTGGACGAAGCGTATCATGTCGAAATGGAGGGCTTACTATTCATCCCAAGTGCTCCTGGGCGATCAATAAACAAGGCAGTGAACACGCTTGCTGACCATAAGGTTTTCAAGTTAAGCATCACATTACAGGATGTTACAATGACGAGACAGGCTCGTCCAGCAGACGAAAGGCTTGAAAAAAAAAACATAAAAACATTGACCTAACATTGACCTGCCCACTGGAACAATCCATGTCACTAGGTACTTTGGGCGACGGGATGATACTGAAATCTGAGTAAAACACCATAGGCCCTGACAAGGATTTGAAAACAAATGAGTTGGAGAACGAAAAGCTGTATTCTGTCGCAAAAACAAATTTCACACTATGAAATACTGGTTAGAGTACCATATTTTGAGGAGCAGGAATCGTAATGTTAGATCATTGCCACACATCTAAGAAAGGTCTGGCACAATGCGGCGGAGGGGAGGTTGCTTCTCCATGTAGGCAGCATTTTGCAGCATTGGGATGTACTCGTTGCCATCGCCCTGTACAAAGCATTAGGAACATACGAGAACTGTGATAAGACCACCGACTAACAATTAGCGTGGAAGGGAAACCAGGATCGAATGGAACGACGCTTTCCAAAAACTTGATTTGCTCGGAAGTCAGAACGATCTCGAGCGCCTCGAGATTGGCCTCTAGTTGTTCTACCTTGCGCCCGCCGATGATCGGGAACACATGGGGCGCTTTTTGCATGACGTACGCAATCGCTACCGCAGTGATGTGTTTGGCCCCGATCTCTTTGGTGACCTTCTCCAACGCTGTGCTCGTGGCCGTTTCCTCATCGTTTCGTTTCCAGTCTTCATGGAACAACAAGCGTCTGTTCTCGCCTGACTTGGTACGTCGCTCTTCTTCCTCATCCTTGCAAAGTTTTCCGCCTGCCAGAACTCCCCATAGAGCCAAAGCCATGCCTGCAAATCATTCATGTAGTGCTAAGTGTGTGCCTGAAAGTCCAGACACACCATGAGCCTTGCACATCGGGATAACATCCCGTTCGAAAGAGCACTGTATGACATTCCATTGGCCTTGATAGATCACCAAAGGCGTCTTCCCGTGATCACGGGCGTACTGGTCTGCCTGGGATACAACCCACTCCGAAATACCCCGAAAGAACAAATTACGATATTGACACGTCCAACGTACTGTCAAAACTTACCAGATAGAGAACCTTTCCTTGTTGAACGAGCGTATGGAGGCCATTCATCATTTCCTCGATGGAAGTCTCCCAGTCCCACCAACGGACGTAGAGAGTGTCGATGTATGTCGTCCTCAGTTTCTTCAAGCTCACTTCCACACTGATGTGCATTGACTTGATGTTGTTACCTGTATAGATGACTTTTTGCTTGATCTCAGTGTCTGCGCGCACATAATTTGTTGTGTACTTTGTGCTTGAATGAATACGACGCCAATCAGATCAGTCCAATAACTTGACCTTGGTTGCAATCACGAGCTGATCCCGGATATCACGCTGCTTGACCATTCACCAATAAACTCTTCCTGATCTGACTGTAAGAAACATTAGCAATGACGGACGACAATGATCTCAAGAAGTGACCCACTAAATATTGGCAGTGCCAATGAAGTTTCCGCCGGCTTCGTAATACGCATCGAGAAGCTTGCAGGAACACTCTTTGTCTATCTGCCCAAAATTATATTTTCCCTATTTATCCCCAATATTCATACCACCAAGTTGGAACGGTGAGACGTGGATCGAGGCAGAAGGCGACAGAGCACGGTATCGTGCAAGACGGGAAGTAGGCTTGGGCGCTGGTGCCAGCATTGACGACATTGTATAAGATGAGAATGGATGGCAGATGCGAAAAGCGAGTTAAATGGCCAGTGCACTATGTTGTGCGGGTCCTTATAGGTCTGGCAAGCCTTGGTCTTGTCGTAATTGTTGAGTTGAGTGCATTGCTGGGAGACGCGTCATGCATGGCGGGAATTCGGCTGTAACTTACTGCCTGACGCGTCTGCATAGAAGGCTAGCTGACTCGGTGACCAATCACAGAGACTAAACGGGCACTGCCAGTGCCAATGGTGAACTGAGATCCGAGCGCACCGACTGCACAGAATTCATCTAAGAGGCCGAGGAATGAATTGGTGAAACCCAGTCAGCAACTTACTTTGGCGGAGCTGGCTACTATATGTCGTACGGTACATCTGCTTGGGTCTTCGAGACTGGGTACAAATCATTAAATTTAGTAGATTCTGGTGACATTTACCTTCGATCCGACTGCTTCCGCAATCATAGCACCGCCAAGGGGATTGGCCTTTCGGCATGAACTATTGGAGAGCGACCGACAAACATCCAGGTGCATTTCTAATAGGCGTGATGGGTCTCGCAATGATTTCGGCAGAGGAAGCGGGAAGGTGGTATCCGTAGAGTCATCGTGTTCCTCCTCGTATATCCGCATGGAAGCAAACGGTTTCGAATTGCTCGTCACAACAGTGGATGGTTTCGTCAAATTGTAGAACTCTCTCAATGTTGGTAGTCGCTGCCCTCCCGCTCGTTCCGTCAGTCGGTCCAGCCTTTGCCTTTCTTTTCCCTTGGTTTTGGCCTTGACGCCATCCCCATCGGATGAACACGGACTCTCGCCAGCGCTCAGGTGGATAAACTCGTATGCATCGTCTTGCACCTCCGAGGTTCGTTTGGGCTTGCCCCTCCCTCCGCGTCCGCCAACCCTTACAACATTGCTCTTTGTGGTTTCAATCTTCCCACTGTCTTCGTGTCGGAAGGTCCAGGCACCAAGTCGAAGCGATCATCCGTCTTTCTCAACGTCGACTTAGCCTCTCTTGGTCCCGCGCTTCGCCTTTTTCTCTTCGCGCGCCTTCACCTTTTCTTCGTACGCTTCCGCCAGCACAGGTACAGCAGCACGTAACATGCATACAGGCAACCACGGACGAATGGTGTCGTCGGGACCTCTCGACGCGCCTTGCGTTTCTTTACGCCCGACTTGGACGCAACAACAGCGGCAGTCTCGAGACGCTCGACGGCCGCGTCTTGGTCGAGGGTTCCGTCGTCTTCGTTTTCAACTTCGGGGGTCGATGCTGAAGAGCCCTCCGATGAGGTCGGAGGGCAGAGACCTTTGACCCCGCTCCCTGCGCGCTCGACGAGTGCAGTGGGGTAGACAACGACGCGGTACTCGAGCGCGGAGTCTGTAGAGAGGTGGGTCCTTTGTGAGAGAACCTCCAGGAGAAGTGGGGACGGACCGGGAATTGGTATTGATGGCGACGCAGAACAAGATGAACTATGGGGTGAGGGGAGGGAAAGCGGGGCGAGTGAGGAAAGAAAGAAAGATTCGGTGCAGATGCATCGGAATGCAAGGCCGTGGGCCTTCTTCGATAGTAATGGCTTGATGAGATCAGGTTCGTCGGCAGATGAGGCTGGGTCAAGGACAAAATTCTTTCGCTTTCATGGATCGACTTGAATGAATTTGTGGGTAGTAATGGGTGCTGAACCTGAAAAAGAAGAGTTCATGTGAGACGCATGTCTGTACATTCAGTGTATGCGGAACGGTCACCTTGATTAGCGTGATTGTTTCAATCTCAAGACCTCAATGTCCGATGCGTCTGAGTCGCCATCCTGGTCAGACGGTTTGCTATTCAAGGAAGCCAGCATCGAACTCACCGCTTTTGTAGTCTGGTCACCAGACTACCGCCTTTGACAGACTTTGGTTACCTTCAATTCAAACAACACCCCAACGTGATTTATTGCGCTCACTGGCAAGGATTCCTCAAGGTCGGTCAAGCGCTTGTCGTACTCAAGCGACGTTATGCAGGCCAGGACGAAAGTTACGTCCTCTTTCCAGTATGCGAACAGTCAATTGCTGGTCATCCCCCGGACCCCCTCTAACAACGGCACGTCATGCTCCACGACGTCACCATCTCTATACCCCTCTCTACAGGTTCTTACCTGACCGTCTGTGACAGCTCTGCCGATTGGTCACTCAACCCTGTTGGAGATCCAGACCTACATTACTGTAGATAACCATTTACTATTGTTTTGCTACATTTCCTTTTACGGACATCGCGTATACTCGACGCGTCCGTTCGTTCACCTTTCCTCCAGTCTCGTACCACTCGACTGGAGGTAAGCTATTACCCCACTTCTCACATTCATCCTTACTTACCTAGTACAGTATTTACCCTCTGTCTAGTCCGGGTTCCAATAAACCCCTGACGCACGCCCTCGACTGGTTGATCCCCCGCATCTCTACCGACAAACGCTCGGGGGTACTTGAGTTCAGCGTAGGCGGAGACGACACAGGAGTGTTCTTCCCCGTCAAGGTCACCTTTGTCGCGCGGGGGGGATCGAGGTAGCCAAGGTGACCAAGGTGAACGGAGAGAGACGAGGTGGTATTTTCGTCGGATGCGGACGCGTATGTCATGTTGTGATTGCCTCAAGAAATGATTGTTGATGAATGGGGGAAAAGGTAACTGAAAACAAAAACTCGCTAATCGGTGTGCATCGGTTCTCCTGCCACGGGATCATTCAAATGAAGGACCTTTATACTAGGGAAGCCATGCCACGTCCGTAACTTGCCATATTCGCCGCGTGAAACTTGCGCGATTTGATGCGGATAAGGTTTGTTATAATAACCGGAATAACCGATCAACTTACTCCATTCCATTGACTTGAAACCGAATCAAGCTCCACAGACGAGGAAACCAAAAGCACTGGAGTCCGCAAAGGCCATGTTGTTTTCCTGAAACTCGTCACCAGTTTCACTATGTCAGTGGACGACGTTGGTCGAGGTAATGGAACGGTCACCTTGGTTTGCAAGGCCTGTTGCGCGATCGACAGCCCACCCGAATTGACATTCCGATTCGTTCCGCCACAACGCATCAGGAACAATTAAGGACGTCATAATACGCAAGCCTTCCTAAACCTTCCATGTAACAGGAATGTAATTGCATGCACATTAGACTGTCGTATATAGGGCAGATGCGTGTACCTCCGAACACTTACTAGGGTTAAGCCAAGGACGTTCGTCCACAAGTGCCAATGTGATAGCCCTGAAAATGTCCACCATACATATTAGGTAGCGACGATTTGGAGGACGAAAGAACAGTCGTGATGGATAGAAAGATTATCATCGCCTGCACTGTAGCGAATTATAGTGCAATAACCGTATTCACTGAACAAGCCCACCTTAACACTCCATGAAATCTCTGCGTAATGGGAAGAAAATCGCTGACTCATCCGTGATGACGAGCGCGTCATACTGACAAACTTACTTGGTGTAACTTCGGCAGCCTGGTGACTTCGGCACATTCTTAAAATCACTCTTTTTTCATCGTCCACAAGGCCAGCTGATAATTGTAATGTATTCTGGGGTCCAGCAAGCTTGAACGGGCACAATCGGTGCAGAATTGAGTGAGATAGGTGAGATGTAGGTCGTCACGCAGAAGTCGCTTTTGTGTCACCTGCCGAACCATGCCGCTGCTGAGTTTGAACATTGTTCCATCTGCCGCGTCTGTGCCGTCTCACTGTTCTCTAGGTCTGTGTGGGGATGGGTCGCTGCTTCGCCTTCGCAGGTCGAGTGGTCGAAGTAGCCAGCGCAGTGGAAAGCACCGCGCAACCTCTGACCCGACATATGAGTCACGGGTGCAGGCGGCACTGCACGGCCTAGTCCCTGGCCACATTCCGCCGCAAAGATGACTACATCACGCTTGCCGGTGCCCTTGGTATCTCGCGAGAAGGGACTGTTGAAGACCTCAAAGCTCGAATCAAGGATTATCTTGCTGAGCACATGGATATTGCCAACAACCCTCGTTTTGCAGCACTTTTTCACTCCCCAACAACGAACAAAGCACGCGCTCGCTCAAACCCATCTCGCAATGCTGGAACGAATCACTCTGAGGCTCAGCAACCAATCAATCTTGGTCCCGGCCCAGGAAACCCACCCTTTTTCGAGTCTCAGGATGGCCTACCACACCCTGATGCTCATCTAGCGCACCGAGGACAGCTCGAACACCATTTACATGACACATATGATCATTTCTCGGCGCACGACATATATGGTACATACAGTCATTTCTCGCACCACCATTATCATACCCTATTCTTGATGCTTCCCAGGTCGCGTCATCTTCTAATCTGGATAGACAGCCAATGTAAATGCAGGCATTCATTCTTCATCCGTACATCCCAAGATTTCTAGCTACTACTCGTCTTAATTACATTTGTTGGTAACTGCGCGCGGCAGGGCAAAGCTGAGTTTGATTTTGAGCGATGTGACCCACCGTGACCATTCGTGACCATTGGCTGACTGCCGAAGTCACCAGGCTGACGAAGTTACGCCAGGGGATAGTATGCTCACCTGACGATTCGGCATAGAACGATGTGTTTGGTCTTTACCGCACTCGTCATCATTGATGAGTCAGTTCTCGACAGGTTGGCAGTGCATCTTACTGAGACATGACAATACTGATGACGCGAACCAGGCAGGGCCAGCATGTATAAAACGTTTGCCTCCAGGCAATCTAGGCACCCAGCGCATTCCGTTCGTCTCTGACCGTTCTTCCAACTCACAAGCAACTTCACTTCATCATGTCCGCGACAACGTTCATGTCCGCGATAGCATCTCCAGTACCCAAGCCTGCCTCACGGCTGGCTCGATACCGCGTTTTGTCGCCTCACGCCTCGGTTCGCGTTTCCCCTCTTCAGCTCGGTGCGATGAGCATTGGCGACAAGTGGGAACAGTTTGGCATGGGGGGGATGAACAAGGAGTCTTCCTTCAAGCTATTGGACGCGTTCTATGAAGCGGGTGGGAACTTCATTGATACCGCTAACATGTAGTGAGTCATTTTCGGTGACCGTCGGTACCCGTGGTACTAAGCTTCTCGTTATAGTCAAGATCAGAGCTCGGAAGAGTTCATCGGCGAATGGGCAGAATCGCGCGGGATCAGAGATCAGCTCATCATCGCAACCAAGGTGAGTCATGCACAGAGGGCCTCGACCTTCCGGCTGATACAACTTTACTCTAGTATTCTTCAAACTTTGTAAAAAGAGAAGAATCCGTCAAGCAGAAAGTGTTGTATACAGGAAACAACCTAAAGTCCATGCATGTCAGTGTGGAGGCTAGCTTGAAAAAGCTCAGGACTTCTTACATCGATATTCTCTACGTCCACTGGTGGGATTGGGACACGTCGATCGAGGAGATAATGAACGGTCTCCACACACTCGTCCAAAGGGGGAAAGTGCTTTACTTGGTGAGTTCTGAACGTCTCTTCAAGCAACGCGACTGAATTTGTCGCTTTCAAGGGGATCTCCGACACTCCCGCATGGGTTGTATCCCAAGCAAACCAGTATGCCCGTGATCACGGGAAGACACCATTTGTGATCTATCAAGGCAAGTGGAATATCATGGAGCGCTCATTCGAACGAGACATCATCCCGATGTGCAAGGCTCATGGTGCGTTCGGACTCACCCTTCTTTGGCGTTACACGATTACTTACCACCGTAATAGGCATGGCCCTGGCTCCGTGGGGTGTATTAGCCGGCGGAAAGCTCCGCAGTGACGAGGAAGAGGAGCAGCGTGTCCAGTCGGGTGAGAAGGGCCGTATGGTTTTCGATCCCAAGTGGGAACGCAACGAGACAGAAAGGGCTGTGAGCAAAGGATTGGAGAAGGTGGCCAAAGAAATCGGTGCCAAGCACATAACTGCGGTAGCAATTGCATATGTCATGCAAAAAGCGCCGTATGTTTTCCCCATCATCGGAGGTCGCAAAGTGGAACAACTGCAGGCCAACCTGGAGGCATTGGAGATCGTGCTCACCCCCGAGCATATCAAGTACTTGGAGAGTATCGTCCCATTCGACCCTGGCTTCCCAATTACGATGATCGTCAGTGGTCAATTTTCATTTCGAGCGGTCCTCCATTCTAACCAGCTTTGGTACGCAGGGGAATGGAAGTGAATATACTAGATTGATGAATAACGCTGCTTACGTAGAGAAGCAGCCTGTTCTTCGGCCAATCATGCCAGACGACTCCTAGGTGTACCTGTACTTCTCAAGATAGCCGAGTGCCTTGTATTGAAATACCTTTCTTCTCAAAAGTGTTGTCATAGCATGAATAGTATGTTGTTGTTAAACAGACTCAACGATCTCCTTGTGGCAATCTGTCCGAGATTTTACTATGGTGCAATTGCCAGCATCTTGTCTTCTCGGCGACCGTTCATTGTCTTAGGGAGGTGCGACGACGCGAACGAGAAGATTTGATCCGGCCAGAATAGACAAAACTTCTATTTAGAGACAAATGTACTGACACAAGTAGTATGAGGATTCCATGGCTCTATCGGAAGAGATAGGGATAGATCAACAGGTATAAGCGAGTTCATTGCAAGTTGTGGACGGAGTATTACGTGGCATGATCAACAGAGAGGTAGAACGTTCACGAGTACAGGCTCCCAAACTATGTGCTTGGCTTCTCGATGGTTATTATGCTCACCCGAATGGTCTCGAGACGGTCTGATTACGCAGACCAAAAATAGGTCCAACCCATAGGAGTTGGTGACAATCTCTATAAGTTATTTCTGGATGCTTTACCCAATGTGAAAACCAAAATGTCAGTCGTTGCCTTCCATCTCTAAACCTATCGTGATATTGACCATGTTTCGAGTATGTCGACAATCAAGAATCCCAAGAACCCTCTTCTTCGGCCGTTTTCCTGCGTGCAAACACATGGATATGCGCTAAATCAGGTATACTTTGTATCCTCTTAAGAAAAGGCTGCTGACGCTGGGAGGGTAGCAAAAAAAAGAAAGGGGGTATTCAAGTTCCCGAGGAGTGGCCCTGGCAAGAGGCCAAGAAGTTGTTCGAGAAACCAGACGTACTGCCCTCCTCGGAAGTTGGGGTAATTCCGCACTTGCCGAGTTGCGTGCCATGTACTTACCCATGCCGCTTGATAGCTTGAATGGAAAGGCCCCGACGTGGAAGGCCTGGTGAAATTTTTGGTCGAGGAAAAGGGATTCAAGTTCGTGACCACTTCGCATTGACACTCTCACCTTGTAATATATCTTTCTGACGCAGTGAAGAACGTGTACGAAAAGGCGCGGAAAAGCTTCAGAAGTTCCTTAACGCAAAGCAGCAGGGACGTCTCGACGGCTTCTTCACCGTTCAGCCGAAGGAACCCAAAGAAGATAAAAGCAAAGGGGGGAAGGGGAAGGACGCGAAAGGGAAAGAAACAAAAGGTGGAGCAAAACGGAAGGCGGAAGCTAAGAGTAAGGATTCCGAGTCGGCCAACAAGAAGAGCAGAGCAAAGTAGCGGTCATAAGATCTTCAAGCGACGTCATGCTACTTACCGAAATACCATGATCGCCAATTTGGATAGCCTAATCTCCATTTCCATCTGTACTGTACTTCTAGTAGTCATTTCATAGCTCTTAATTTCCCTTGAATTTCGGGTCCGTCATCTGAGTTTTGAAGCCCTGATGATCTGTCTGGATATTACATTGTTCACGGTGGACGGAATCGATGTCATGTGAGCCCAAAGGAGAGAGTCGGTATGACCCAAACAAGGAACGACGTACACCCCGCTGGTGTCACAATGGGTCGCACTGCCTGTGATTTGAGGTTCGCAAACACAATCAACCGCATGAGCGGCGACTCGGATTGGCATCGCAGTCACCACAGGAGGCCTGGGGAAAGTGGTACAACTAATACAACTAACACCGTGACAAGAGAATGCTTTGCAATCATTGCTTAGCTCGTCAACCTTGTCGTTGGATAAGAAAGACGGCGAGGGAAGGGAAAGTCGGGTTAGGAGCGGCGTGCGGCACTTTTCGCATGAAAGCAAAGTCCGGTCCTACCCCGCATTTGAGGCGGAATCTCTCAAGTGTTGCTAGGGATAAAGTTTGATCAACGAGGAGCTCGTTCCCCATGGATAGAGAAGGCATGATTATCGCACCGATAGGGAGGGAGCACGGATATGGGCCGTCACGGGGTATCCGTCAAGGTATCCGTTGTCACTAAGCCGTGAGCCCAGAGCAGGACACCGCGTTTAAGATACGCTGTAGCCCAGACAGGGGTTGTGCCAAAGTTCAAGTACTTCAATTCCAGACTTCTATGGACTTGAATCTCAACCTCATTAATATTGCTCCATAGCCCAAGAAGATTGCGGAGTCGAAAGACAACTTGGGTTGTGTCCATACGTTTCAACAGAAGAACAAGGTGTCATTTACATACTGCTACGAAAACCACGGCCTATGGGATACATTAGTGGTGGGTTCATTCAAGCCTGGATGTAGACCAGTGGACCGGACGATAGGAACCGAGCTTTGTACCTTGTTTGGACTCAGGTGTTGATCACCAGACTCGACGAATGAGAGAGACATTTGTCGCGGAAGTGTGACGAGAGGATCGCAGTAGCTGAGCAATGTCAAACCAGTGGTATTAGCCTTGGGTTCCCTGCAGCAGGTGACCGGTAATGAGATGCCGTGGGCCAAAATACGACACCTTTGACAAATGATTGTTAGCTGCGCCGCGGGCGTGGAGAGGGTGTCGGAGGAAAGAGGAACTCTAAAATTGCTCTAAAAGGCACGAGACATATAATCCTGTAGTGGTCTGATCCATGATTACAGATATCGTAATCATTCCAGTGCTCGTCTCATGACCACCCGAATCTGGCACTGCATCGGTCCTTCATGGCTGAGATCCGGGCAAGACCCAACGCTATAAAGTAGGCGAGATTCAAGCTTCAAGCCTCAAGCTCAAGTTCGAGAAGCCCTCTACTCCGAGTCAACTTTGTCTGTATCTTTCGAATCGCTCCTCTCCATACGCAATGTCCCCTCTTTCTTCGTTCAAGAGACTCTCCACCAGTAGCACCAAGGTAAGCGGTCAATCGCATGGCACAATGAATTCGAGCGAATCGTGTGCTCAACATTACCAGAGTGCCAAGTCAACCAACTGCTCTGTTTCGGCCGACAGTCATGCTTCTCCAGCGGACATTACTTTTGCATTGGTAGGTCGGACGTCTCTGTTAGCTTGTTTTCGCTGACCCTCCCCATAGAACATCCAATCATCGTCACCGGCACCGTGGGCATTGTCGCCTTCCAGTGATGGAGGATATG
>JBBPMK010000306.1:0-26802 GCA_038090295.1 Boletus semigastroideus | reverse complement strand
GGATGGATATCGAGGACAGATCTATGTTGGAACAATGATTGGTGGCGCAGGAGGCCAAGTGGATAGATACGAGCATGTGCCAGTGAAAGCGAAATAGTGTGTTAGTCCATTGGCGAGCAGATGCAGTGGGAAATGGGGCAGTGAAAGGATCTCAGACGTAATGCGCACATGCGCCAAGAATCATCGCACCGGGCGAGGATTCGGAAAGCCGCGGGTGCAAGGTATTGGATCAGCGGATCAGCTTTCCCCAATCCAAGGCACCTCCGCCCCTTTCTCCTCCACCTTCCCGTCGCGGAAAGGCATTCCAAAACCTCAGCGTCTCATCACCGGCACCGGTCACAATCGTCTCCCCATCGGGACTCATGGCGAGATAAAGCACCCGATGGGTGTGTCCAGTTAGCAAGGCAACTTGTGAAAGCGATACATATTTGATTTTGAGCCGTCGTGCTCGAAAAGCCGTGCGTACTGACGAGTTCATGAGACGTCTGCGACCAGATGAGATTGCAAACCTGCATTAAAGCGTCAATTTGATACCAATATTTCTACTTTTCTCTGGGGTATCGATTAGGTATCAGAGTCTTGAGGGTACAACGACGGATTAGTCGCCGTAGTTCTGTTATAACACTCATTACATCTCAGAGTTGTCTTGATGCAGGTCTCACCACAAAATAAGCTAATAAAAAAAAGGCCCACTGCGGGTACGAACACGCAAACCGGATTTAATGAAATTAAGTCTCGTTAGCGAATGAGCTAAGTGGGCGATTACAGTGGCCCCAGTAATATAACATGGCCTGATAATCGCTCTCCTGTCTTGCAACCCCACCAAAATATATTGTGGGATTTCTCATTAAATCAGGCTTGTGAAACTCGCAGTGGAAGTCAACCACTGGAGGTACTAAGTAAACGGTGCAAAAAGCAACTTCAGGCTTGACATCACAGGATCGATCAACAGAAGGAGCTGCCGCATGAGGTGAAACCGTTCTGCATCAACACTGGATTCACCCCTTGGCATCAATCATTGACGTGTTATGCTCTATTGTACATTGGATATAGCATTGCGACGGCGTTTCCAATCATCATCATCAGAGATTCAGTAAGATAATCGCGCAGAAACATCATAGCATCTTGCAAAATAAAACACAGCGTGCGCGGCATGACAGAGGGTCTAATTGAACTTGCATCCAGTGATCTTGACTATATAAAACAACATGGCGTGAGACCAAGTCCAGTGAAGACGCGAATACAAACAGCGCACCAGAACCATCGGGTTGTCCAACGGCACACAACATCTCCATAGGATGAAATGAGAGCGAGGTAAATCTCGGAATATAAGGCGATGGCGGTCGTGTTGGATATACAGATAGACCAGTGGGGATATTGAGCGTCGTGAAACTGGGATGGGAGATGGCGTGGACTGTCAAACGTTGGTGTCTCCAGTTGGTGGGCGTGAGTCCGGATGTCCTATGTTGATGGTCATCTAATGAGAACGTTTATGAAAGGTACATGTACGCACGTTGCGAAGAGACCAGTTTGGGGATGAACATCGAAACATGACAAGCCAGCAGGGTGTGGATCCCAAGCTTGAACAGTACGTTCGGAACTTCGAGCATCCCATAAACGGACCTCGCCGGCGAGGCTGCAAGCAATCACATCTCAATGCTCGTTACCGGGATAAAAAACCACATACCTCGCTGAAAGGAATTGTCCTCTGACCCGCGGATGGTACTTGACATTTTGTACCCACGCATGATGCTCATGGTAGGACCTGACGACGGCATCTTCCTCCTCAAGACGTCGATCAAACATTTTGACAACACCATCCGCAAAGCCGGCAATAAATGTCGACGCCGATCCATTCTCGGAGATTATGGAGGTAACGGGGCTCTCTGAATTGGTTTCCAGGTCCTAGATAGATTGGTCAATACAGTACATACTCGATTGATTTCAGAAACCTTACCAAAACCTGCGATTCTGTGTGCGCATCCCAAACTCGGATAATTCTCGAATCACCACCTACCAGGAGCGAGCCTCCGGATTGTTTCCAATCCATGATAAGACCACTTCCCCTTCGCACATGAATCAACTCGGTCAGACCTCGGAAAGAGCTAACCATCTGTAATGGCCCTTGGTCCAAAGTTGGATCGTAATTACGATACAGGCGCACAATCCCATCGGCTGTAGAGACAGTTTAACGAAGGGAGTTGGGGGGAGAAAAAAGGCAGCGAACCTGAACCCGCCATGATGATGCCTCCTACGTCTTGATTGATGATATGCAACGACGTGATGCCCGTTCCTCTGGGATTTCCATTGCAAAAGTAGTTCAACCGCTTCCTTTGCGACCAATCCCAGACGCTAGAGCGCGATGAGCTAAAATTATCATAGAAAAAGCGTGCAATGAACCTGATCATATCCGTATCGTTCGCGATGACGAGATGAGGATCGTAGGCATGCAGAGTTATGCAAAGTGGGTTGCTACTGGCTTGTAGATTAGCCACCGGTCGATCCCATCGAGAATTCTCTGGGAAGAAACCATGTCGATCAAATGGAATGTGCAGTCCGATCAGGTACTCACCTGCCAAAGTTGCCTGCAACTGCGTTTCTGCAATCACGTTCTCATTTCGCTGTTGCCTCCACACCTGGTAGTTGTATTGAACACTACCAGGTTCGTCTGCTTCCGCTTGCTGAAGTCGACCGAGAAGTGAGCGGCGAAGAATATGACAATGTGCGAGTAACGTACTCTCATCTGCGGCTCTTTGAAATATTCACAACACCAGTCAAAGAATGAGCTCTTTAGTGGCAAAACGTCCCGAAGGCCATTCCCAGTTCCGCAACCAAGCGGGACATTGCTACTGTTCGAGTCAACCGAGAATATACTCCCGCTCGGACTACTCAGGTTGCCGCTTGGACCATGACTAGGACCGCTTCTTCTTCCGTGTATCGCTACGCGCCGGCGTGAGCGCAGTCGTACCATGTCTTCTTCCATAAGCGCTTCCATAACGTGTGAAGGAAGGTAGTCAGGATGTGCTTTGTATTGTGTCGGCGAGGGGGGTTGCGATGCTACTATCGTCGTGTTCATTGCGCTCGGCGTAGCCGGACGAGAATAAGGCGACGTATATTGCGCGAGATTATAATTTGGCGAAGGGGGCCGGGAAGCAAGGAAGTCGGGTCGAGACTGTGAGGGTAGAATCGGAGAGGAAGGAGCCCGGGTGTCTTCCATCGACGGGAAGGCAATACCACCCGCGAGGTTGCGGAGGGCGTTAGCAAATGAAGATGTACGTCGAATGGTGGAGGTAACACCGGACGATATCGTGCTCGTCATGTTATCGCTGCGGGGCACTCCCGGACGGGAGAACACTGGAGAGGGCGGATGCTGCAGGAGGGGAGAGGATTGATGGGAGGAAACACGGGAGTGAGTACCGCCTGGTCCACGAGTGAGATCTACTTGTGAAGGAGGGGCGTCAAGAGAAGTACAATCAAGGCGGTAAAATGGAGAAGCCAGGAGAAGGGCCATAATGTAGTCCAAGATCGTCTGGGCCAGGGTCGCAACTTCGTGGTACGGGTCAGTTGTCAATTCCAGTAGGCCAACGAAAATCGTGAAGAACGACGATAGCAAGACGCGGTTCTCCTCTCGTGCACCATCGTCATCTCCAAGTACGTCTAACCATTCGGCGACGGCGGCTGCAGTCATTTCCTCTTCGTGAGGCTGCGCACTGGGGTCGGAACGCCATTTCCTGTCTTCTTCCCAGTAAATCCATGCACAAATTACGAAGTAGCCCCTCCACTCCTTGACAAGGCAGCTAATGAGGACAAGGAGCTCCTTGCGGACCATTGGGCTCGCATCGTCCTTAACAGCGAGAGTCGCACCGGTGGCGACGGCGACCTCCATTCGGAAATGAATACGCTCTTCGAGTTGGTATTGCGTTCCGGCACCACCGCCACCCTGTTTTGCGGGATTTGCAGATCCGCTAGCACCCATGAACGTACCGAGAGCGTACAGCGCCGCCGCCCTTACCTCTGGAGAGTCGTCCGACAACATCAGGATGAGCTTGTCCTGAGTGCCCCTGTCGACGCCATAGACCTTGATCTCATCGTTTCCTTCCCATATCTGGGCAATACACAGTGCGCACCACTGCCTAAGCAAAAAGTCGCCCTCGTCTAGTTTGTCGAAGCAATTGTCAAAGACACGCTCTCTCCAGCAAGCCGTTTGACCGTTGTAATAGTCCCGAGAAACGGCGGCGAGAATGAATGCGCACATGGCTTTATGTTCCGCGCTGTTAGGGAGAGCATGTTGAGGGTGATCCTCCGTGAGAGCGAGAACATTCGCGAAGTACTTGAAGCCTTGAGTGTTATGCAGGTCAACCTGAACGCTGGAATCAACTGCGAGGATGCGTGCCCAGATGAAGATGAGAACAGGGCGCAAGTCTTGACCTGCGGCCTGCAATAGCTTGGAGATGTACGGGAATATACCGATTGTGAGAACGAGGTTCACAGCCCATGGTCCCAGATCGACGAATTGAGATAGGAGGATGAGGGCGCGGAGTCGGTGCGGCTGGGAAAGAAGGACTTGAAGAACGATGGGTAACTGGTCTGGAGGCTTGCGGGGGACCAGATCCTGGTCAGGGTGGTGACCAGTGGAAGTCGAGGTTCCATTGATGGCAGAGCCATTTGTACCATCCGCTCCATCGAAACCTCCGCTACAATTCTGAGGTGGAAGGGACAATGGACCACGCTTCGTGAGTGCGGAGCCGCCCCGAGATATCCAGACTTCAAAAGCGGTGAGTTGGTCGGTGAAGAACCTGCTTGGCACGTATTGGTATGGCTTTTCGACCTGTGAGCCACCTCCACGCTGGGTGGGTTGACCGACAGGACTGGCGCCAATCCGACCTGCAGAATTCGCCGCAGTGCTAGTGGCTGTGGGATTCTTCTCAAGTAGATCGGGAAGTTGTCGAAGGCATGTATCGACGGCCAGATCCCACGCACCCCAGAGTGTATGCGTGTTTGTAGCGGGGAGAACAGGATAAGTGTGAGGGGTACAGTGGTAATTTTTCATTATCCTTTCCGCCAAGAGGAAATTACGGAATAGAGATGCGATGAGGAGATCTGAGCGGTATAAGCGGGTGAAGACATCTCGAGGAAAGATCGTCCATGCGATCGTGTCAGTAATGGCGGTGAATATCCAGTTGAGTTCGCCCAAAGGGGTTCTTCGATCCTTGAGGTCACCGGGCAGTTGCATTACCATGTCTGGAGTGATGTTGTTGGGGAGCTGATGGGTCATAATGAAGTAACGGAGAGCGATATCGATGGGGGAGGTGAGACAGGAAGTGAAAATATCGGCGGGGAGCTCTGGGCACGAGGGTAATTGCTCGTGTGCGAGGCAGGCTGCGAGTTGTAGAGAGTTCATGTAGGGCTGCATGCCATCAACATATCCGCCGCGAGTGGTGAATACCTCCTGGTCACGGCGCTCAGCAAAGTTGTTGAAATTGGTGAGAAGGTTACCGGCAGCCGAGCAGTCCCAGATGTAAACGCCTGGAGAACCAAGCCAGCTCTGCACTTCCATGAGTGAGACTGGGATATATTGGGTGTAGTTGCGGTTGAAGCACCAAAGTTCCCCACTGGGCGTTGGCTTGGGGACACCGTGGCCGTTGTAATAAAAGCAAACCGTTTCGTCCTTGGCTTGTTTACGCAGATTGAGGCAGAATCTCCGGAGATCTTCGTAGGAAGGGTCTAATATTGGTTTATAAGGAATTTTGAGACTGAGACCCTCAAACTGGTGCTGGAGGTTTGTGCCGATGGCTTCGAGTGCTTTATGGGATGGCATGGTGTGTGGATCGACCCAACACTCGAGAACGGCACAAGGATTGGTCTTTATGATATCTGGAGGGTCTACATCTATGTTCAGACATAGTACGAGAGCAGCGTTTGCGGTCTTGAGTTTTCCGGGGGCTGAACCGCGCCAAGGAAAGAGTTTGGCACAGTTGGAAGACTGCGGAGCGGGGTTTCCACAGGTGAGATGTCGTTTGGCGGACCAGTAAGGGATGATGGGGAGAGGGTCGGGGAGAGTCTCGTCGGAGCCATGGTGCCTCCCGTTGGGATGATTTGAGGTGTGGTCGGCGCGTCCGTCTGTTGTTTGATTCGACGACGGGTCGGAGGTGGAGGTGGAGGTCCAACCGCGTTCGGTGACGTTGTCCGATCCGAGGTCAGAGTCTGCGTGTTCTCTGAAGCCAGAGAGGGAGAGCGCGTCGACGCCTAGCGGGTGAAGAGTTGACGCGACGTCAGCAAACCTAGCCAGTTGAACAGCCTCACCTTGCGTATGATGTCCGTTTTGCATCTGAGCGTCGACGATGTTCGGATTACGCTGTCGACGGCGACGAGCGCGCAGGTTCCGATATGAGTTGGATGCACTGCTCGCCGGTGGACGCAGTGACGAAGGTCCGGCGTGACACTGTCACAAGTGTTACACCAACTGCTTGAAACTGACGCCGTCAGTGTATGTCTGTCGCGGACCCGCCCATCGGGGCACTCGTGGAGATCTCGAATGGCAAGGGAATCGTCCGTTTCTGTGGGACGACATTGTTTGCACCTGGAAAATGGGTTGGAATAGAACTTTTCGAGCCAAAGGGGAAGAACGACGGCTCGATTCAAGGCACTGCGTATTTCTCGTGCAAGCATCTCTATGGCGTGTTCATCCGCCCGAGTCAAGTCAAGGTCATCGTGGCTGAGCCTGACCAGCAACCAGCGAACGTGAGCCTCCATGGATGACCGCGATGGACACCCTCACCTTCCCGTTTAGCGAGCTCAGCGTCCAGCAGCAGGCCATCAACGGACTTCGAGCACTAGCCTCGCACGGCCTATGCCAGTACGCTCAGGAACGTCGAGCGCTACCCCTTCCTCTCGCTCATCTAGCCCCGCCAAACCCCAACAAACCTTGCTTTCACCCCCTGGCAGGTCCAGTCCTCACATGTCGCGTCTTGCACCACCATCTTCCCCCGTGAAACGTATACCGTCACTCTCCCTCCAGCCACGCAAGTCCTTCCCTCAGCGTCAATCGACAGGTGACAATGTACCGCCTAATCAACCCTCCGCTCGTATGACAGCGCCGTCATCTCGGCCAGATGAACCCTCCGTCGCCGTCACATCCTCTAGAATGAGCATTCTATCATCTCTCGCTCCTTTGGCTTCGCCTCAACCACCCTCACAACCACTTTATCAGTCTCCCCTTCAGGAACCCTCGTTACTGCCTCCCGCCCAGATCACACCGTCATCCTCTTTGGCCGGCGCAACCCCTTCCCTTACCAACAAGCCTGGGCACGTCCGAGCAGTATCAATAACCAGAGAGCCATCTTCACCTCTCACCACCGTGTGTTTCGCCTTCGCGTTGTACTCACCACTGCTCACTTGGTAATACAGCGTACAGTGGAAGATGCCGAGACCCAAGAGCTACGTGCACGTATTCGCGTAATGGAAGCAAAGCGAGCAGACGATGCTCGCCATGTCCGCGAGCTCGAGACGCGCCTCTCTGAGGCAGAGTCTTTTGTCGCACTTCGTCCGAAACTTCAGGCAAAACTTAACCAACTTCAGACCGAGCTCATTGCCACTCGACGCGAATTAGCAGACTCCCAACAGCTTGCCCAACTCTCCGACACCAGGGGGATTGATGCTCAGGAGCATCTCGAAATGGCCATGTTGGACAAAGAGGTCGCGGAAGAGAAGGCCGAGTTGGCGCAGGGAGAATTGGAAGAAGTAAGAGAGAAACTAGCCCAGTTGGAGGTGGAATTGCAGGTATTGAAGGATGACGGTGGTAAGCCTGTTGTCGAATGAAATATGGCAACGTTGACGGTGAGATAGCAACTGGAGAAGAGGGCGAAGCAAATGCGAAGTCTTCGCTAGCATATATTCAGCTTGAAAAGCAGAACGAACGTTTAAAGGAGGCACTCATCCGGTAGGTAGCCCGCGGTCATCCTTACCTGGTCCTGAACCCTACTCAGTCTCCGAGACATGTCGCAACAAACCGAACAAGAACAACGCCGACGCATAGCCGAGATGGAAAAGGACGTCACGAGCATTGATGATCTTCAAGGTCTTTACAACATTAACTCCTGGCCTACACTACTTCTGACACGACGATAGGTCAATATGAAACGACTTTAATCAAGCTCTCTAACGCCGAAACGCAGATCGACGACCTCAAAGCGCAGCTTGACGATGCATTGGGAGCAGAAGAGATGCTCGTGCAACTCACAGAACGAAATCTCTTGCTCGGCGAAAAAATTGAGGAGATGCGGATCACTATCGAGGACCTTGAGGCTCTCAAGGAACTTAATGACGAACTGGAAGAAAACCACATCGAAACGGAGAAAGCTCTACAAGAGGAAATTGGTTTGTACATCACTGGTATTTTACAGTGGTGTGATAGACCTTATTTTTGCTTGTAGACTCGAAAGATACCCAGGCTCGAGAACACTTGCAAAAGATTTCCACGTTGGAGGACGCCTGTCAAGATCTGGAGAGTACTATCACTCAATTCCGAGAGCTTGTGCTACAACTACAAAGGTAACTTGCTAACGTGCCCATCCGAACGCGTGTAACCACTCTGTCCAGCGAACTTGATCACCTGCGCACCCAAACTCAAACAGCTCGGCACGAGTCTGCTACGGCAGTTTCGCAGACGGCAGCAATGATGTCCCTCAACCTCAAGCTCCAGTCAACCGCTGCCAAGAATCAAGCAAAGACTGTCGAGCTCAAGATACGTGAACTGGAAGCGAAAGAGAGCAAAGAGTTGCTCGCTATCGTGCAGGTAACCCTAGTTCTTTCTTCGTCCCTCATAATTCGCTGAATTTCTTGCATCTAGCCATACCTACCGCAAGTCTATGTAGAGAGCGATAGTGACGCTACAAGTTGCTACCTGTTTTTCCAACGGATGAGTCTGAAGATTGATCTCATCAACGTCGTCGTTGGACAGGCTCATGGACTTCCCGAATCTCTCAACGGCGACGTCTTAGATACCGTCGTAGGTATTTGTGAGGTGAGTGTGGTTTCTTGAACAAATCGTTGCATGCATGACATGGGACATAGATGAGGGCGCGTGCTGCCAGCCTGGCCATACTCTGCAGGCGGTTCACTGCAATCCTGCGTCGTTGTGATCCGACCTCCTTCTTGAACATCGGCCGCATATATCCCGACATTGCACCCATGGAGAAACGTATCGACATGCACATTGATCTTCTAAGGCGGGATGAATTCCGTGAAATGGAATTTGTGAGTGATATCGTAAAGTGAGTTGGACGTGCTTTTGTCCTCGCACGGGATTTGATCGCTATATAATACAGGCTGCAAGCACAATTCGACCATCTTGCAGAGACCTACTTCAGTGGATTCGATCAAGATCTGGGCGAACGAGAATTGGCGTATGCCCTTTCGTTCGACCATGAACTTGACGTGTTCGCCGCGTCGATCGGTCTTACGAAGACGTCGGTGGCCGCTATCCTGCGAGACGAAGACGTGACTCTCGAAATGGGCGGATACGATCCGGAATCTCAAATTTTGCAGCCTCTTCAAATGCTCCTTGACCAATGCAAGAGCGCGAAAGTTCTTTCCAAGTTAGTTTCTTGCTTTTATGTACTTTCTTCGGGCGAGATGCTGATGGTTCCAACCTAGGAAATTGACGAAACGCCTGGAGGATGTTATTCAGGATTCGACTGCATTAAAAACATATCTAGTTGGTCAATTAAAGTCGTTGAGCGATGTTGTCCCCGAACTCGTCAACTTTGGTATCTCAGTAAGTTCATCCACTTGCACTGAAAGAGTGCGATCACTGAGAATTTTCTTGCAGCTTGCCCAGCAAGTCATTCCCCACCTTAGCGACGCTCGAAGCGCCAAGTGTTCCTTCCAGCTCGCCACGGTGCTTTCCTTTGCCAAGCAGACAGCGATGTCGACCGTAGCAAAAGACCTCCGTCCCGGTGCATCTTGTTGGGAAGCGGTCAGTGAAATGATTGCGCAGCTCGCAGGGGAATGCAGTAAACTACTGCCGATCGCACTCGAACCAGAAAATGTCATCAAGGGTACACTACGTTTTCTATGTTGTCGATCACCCCTGACTCCCGCTTGACAGTCACTGGCACGCCACCCTGGATCGTCCGTATCGATGAAATCCGAGCAAGCACGGCAGTCAACGTCGAGGCAGAGCGGAAAGCGGCACAACTACAAGACGAAATTCAGAGTCTTGTTCGCAGTCTCAAGTCGAGAGACCAGACTATCCAAGAGTCGACTGTCAAGATCGAACTCATGGAACGCCGCATGGAAGCGAGCAAGAAGCAATCGGATACGCTCACTGAGCTTGAGCTTGAGCTATCGAAAGCTAGGAAACAGGAACGCGCGTACGAGGAGGCGATGGAACAGCTGCAGGCGGACTTGGATGTCCTCGAACAGGATAACGCCAAGCTCAAGACGATGACTGCACCAGAGAAACAAGGTACGAGGGCTCGGTATCAGCTGTGTTAAAACCCTAACGGTTTCAGTAGCTGCTGGGAACCAACCTGCCGAATCAGATAACGCTCCTATTGAAGGGAGTGTCGAAACATCTCACTTGCTGGAACAGGTACGTCGGCCTTATACGACTTGTCGTCCCCACCGCATCTCATCCGCGCGTAGATTGAGGCCCTCCGTGGCACGGTGAGGTTCCTACGAACGGAGAACTCGTACCTCAAAGGCCAAGACCTACTAAAGGAGATCCAAGCCCTACCTCCGCTTCCAGAGCCCGTCCGCCTACCGCCCACGCCCCCTCTAGACCCGTCGACTCTCTCCGATTCTGAAGAGTCCGAGCCGGACCTCCCGTCGCCGCCAGTGACGATCCGGTCCCTCGCGACCGAGACGAAAATGCTGTACCGCGACGTCATTAAGTTCTCATCCTCCCCTCGTGTCGTCGACCTGTCTGCCGTGCACGCGAAACGTTCAGAGGGCGAGGGGAAGACGACGAGAGGGTGGATGCGGCGCAAGGACATGCCAGCACAACAGGTGCTAGAGCGCAAGATGGAGGCGGAGCGACTGAGCAGGCGCGTGAGGGGACTGATGGATCGCGCCAGCGTGCTATGATGATTCCTTGGCATGTGCGGTTTCGTGCCGGGTGGAAGGACGAGCACTCTATGATGATACCTTATGGTACAGCTATTTACATTATGATACCTCTGGCTTCGAAGAACCCATTCATAGCTAATCCCAAAATGTTAAGTTGCTTTCGACTGTGTTCCAGGGCTTTACTCCAAGACAACAGGAACTGCCTATCACTTAGTTGCGTGCAGACTAACATTCGAACACGATCATATTATATAGGATCCAGTTGCAGTTACCGAAAGTAGAATCCGTCGAGTACGACAGAGATGCGTTCAAATAAAATCATTATGGTACTCGCAACGACTGTCAAAGCTCGAACGCCACCCCCACATTAACAAGAGCAGACTTGGACACTGACACCGCAGCCCACTCCGGCAAAAACTGAATGACTTCCTCCAAGGATGGAATCTTTCCCCCAGATCGCCCTCCGCCGATCGTCGCACGCTCGTATTCATCCCAGCCGCAGCTCACCCGTCCTATCAGTCCCTCGTGTTCCTCCGACGCATCCCCGTCTCCCCATTCGACCGACACCTCGAATCGTTTGCCGAAATCCCGGCTCCAAAGTTGAATCTCGCGCACGCCCTCTGGAGGCATGTCGTAGCCCTTTTGAACACCCCTGTCCCCGTCCCCGACGACACTGAACTTGGAAATGCGTCGGTTGGCGAACGAGAGGGTACAAAACCGCGTGTTGAGAGCCTGAACGGTGAGCCGGGCGCTGTTAGATCCGGTGCGATCGAGGTCGTAAGACACCCATGCCGCGCCGCCCTTGTTTCCGCCAGGTGAAGGTGCCATCTCTGCGCCAACATCCCATTCGCATGTTTGCAGACCGACTCGATCGGGTGCATCATAGCATGCCAGAGATTTGCCGAACGCAGACGGGAGCTCAGATATAATATAACGGGTCAAAAACCCTTTGGGTCCCGTGAGCTCAGTTACTGTGCGTTCAGTCCCTGTTCCGGACGTGTTCAAGGTCACGGATTGGGCGAAAAAGACTTTGAGTGGTGCTTCCGGTGAGAATGGGAATGCGAGCAAAGTATATACGGTCGAAAGGATGAAGACGGCAAGCACGACAAACGTGAACGATCGGTGAGCATTGAGAATGAATGGAGCGATGGGCAGAACGAGCAGGAGTGCCAAGAGGGACACGGCGCGGTACGCTAAACGATGTAAGCAAACGGGCGTTCGGTGGTACAAATGGAAGGCAACTTACCAAAGACTGGATTGTACCAATCCGTGAGTGTCTGACTAATCGCCCCTAGGAGCATGACGGAGATGTGGAACACCAAGACAACGGGAAGTGGGACAGCGAGCAGAAATTGCAAAATCCACCATCCATTCACATCCTGTTCTTCCCCAGTACGTTGCATAGCCGTATGCGGGCGCTCGCGTGGGACAAGAGGTGTGGTCTCCGTAGGTTCGGAATCTTCCTCGATTCTGTGTGATGACTGTTGTCCATCTGCATCCTCCTCAAGGACGCTCTCCACGCAAGTGTGGCTTTCATCCTCGCAATCTTCTAAACCACCGGCATTCGTTCTTGGCTCAGCCAGAGCTACGACGCATCCAAGGAAGGCACAGACATTCCAGGCGGTGACGAAGTAGGTGCTTCCTATCTCGGCGCTTCGGAGGGCTGCGGTGGAGAAGACGAGGAGTAACCATGTAAAGCCGTATAGCTGTAAAAGAATTGAAAGCTTCTGTTTCTCCTGTGCCAACACTGTTCCGCCGCCGTTGCAGGGAAAGGAGAGGACCAACACAGTCGATAGATAGGCCAACGACAGAGCGGAAGTAAACACCAGGAAAGGATGCGAATGGAGGATCTAGCCACTTGGTTGAGACATCGGTGCCTAAGAAGTAAAGGACATCTTACGAAAGGATTGAAGTTGACATATCCTGCGATCAGGGCTGCCTTGAGACCAATGCTGATCACCAGTGCCACCCAAAACTTTGTTGAGTTCCAAAATCTAGCGCCATATCCCTTGAATGGTGTCATGGCTCGTTCACCATGGATCGAGTCAGTTTCAGCACCGACCCCATTGGGCTGAGCAGAGAATTGAGATCGATCCCTCCCACTTGAGCGGACAGCGTGTTTTGAGTAAGCGAGAAGTACGAGGAGGATGGGACCGACACAGAGCATCACCACGTTGGTAACGAAAAGTGTTTCCAGCGAAAAAATCACCAGAGTAGTATTAAACACTGGCTGGCGATGAGCATCGATGCATGAATATGGTCAAGTGATACTCACGTTCAAAGTAAACAGGTCTCTCTTGTCGAGGAAGTGGCTGAGCGTGGACTGCGTCATCATTTGCAAGAGCCAGGCTGGCTCCATGGGTTGCTTCCATCATTGCCCACAAGGCCTTTTTGCCACCTTCCATGCCAGATATCGAGTCACGCCAGGTGTGGTGGCGACTCCTGCCCTTATAAAAGGTAAATTCGAGCCCATCCAGACCTGCTGCTTCATAGACTGAGTCGTCAGTCGCGGGCCGTATAACACCACGCAAAAACGAGTCAGAAAACATTACGTTGGCATGCGGATGAGTAACATGGTTGCCCGCCCAGGAGAAGAGGGGTGCAACGTTTGTAGCGCGGAACATCACTAGCCGACTGCACGAAAACACTAGTCATGAGTTAGAAGTACCATAAAAACAACCAAACACACCCTCCTACAGCAGTGCCTTCGAGATTGAGGAAGATGTCAGTGATGTTGAGCCATGGGTGCTCCAAGAAGCTTCGCAGAGGACATGAATACAATCCATTGTCCCACAGACAACGAAAAGAGACATACATGTGCGCTCCGTTCAGGCCAGCTTCTTCATTATTATTAAAGTTGAAAATAACTGTCCTCTTTGGTCTGTGCTCCGCAAAATACTCCACCATCTGCAACAAGGTGACGATGCCCATTGAATCGTCTGTCGTCCCAGGTGTAGTAGAGACCGAGTCATAGTGAGCCGATAACAGGCAACCACCGGATTCTCGAAAAGCGTCGTCGGTGCCTTGTACTTTGACAAGAATGTTGTTTCCTTCTTGGTAGACGGCGCGCGGTTCCACAGAAATGTCTGTGGCCCAAGATGCATTGGATGCAATATCATAATCAATCACGACATCGGAGTGCCGCAAAGCTACACCTCTGAGGCGCTCGAGGATGAGGTCACGGACGAGGTCGTTGGCATGCGAGTTAAAGGGGTGGGGTCTGACAGACAACTTGGGAGGAAAGGTCAGTGCTCGACAGAGCGAAATGGTAGGGAAGATGGATTACCTGGTGAAGATCCCACCAAGCTTGGTTCAGGTCGAGTCCTCGAGTGTCTCTGGGGACAGAGGGTAACTTATCGGCTACCAGTACGGTGGTCACTATCGCGCTATAAACGAGCACGAGCAGGACAGTTGTTGCTACGGTTTTGAAGGCAAGGATGGGTCCCAGACGTTTGTGAATGTTCATGGCGTGTGGTGTGCACGGACCACATGGACCACCACGTTAAGTACAGCAGGGAACATGAAGAGCGCCACATGTGATGCCAGTGAAAGTGACGCACAGCGCACACGTGAAACGGCCGCAGCTCGAAGCTATTGGCCTGATGCGTGTTTTTGTAGGTATCACATTACGCTAATGAGGGACAACGGTACCAGCAGGTGATGCTTGTGAAGTGGGACGCTGGGTGACAGGCAATCTGCAACGCACAGTGCGTATGGGATCGGCTCACAAGAGTAAGTGCGAAACCACGAGAGCAAGTGATTTGAGCTTGATGGTGTGATTATCTCGGGAAGACACGACAAGTGAAGGACGCCTCCGATCATGCTGCAAGGGAGGAACGTGAAGACTCGAAGCGACTTCCACGAGGGATGCGATGCGGTCTTCCTCCTGTTCCGGAAAGCCAAGAACCGAGAGATGGATCGGAAGGGGTGGAGATGGTGCGACCTGGCACACGACGTACTTTACTTGACGTCTATCCAGTGCGCCACAGCAGTCCAGACGGCTAGGCCGGGCAGGGCCAACCTGGAGCTGCACCCTTTACTCACGAAAGTGGATGGGTGCAAACATGACCTTCTGAGCCTTGGCTGTGGTGAAACAGGTCCACCCAAGGTTGGTGGCACAAGTTTGTTCAATTTGTGGTGAGAATCAGTGGTGATGAACTGGCCACCATTTCTCCATCGACGTGAACCAAAACTGCCAAGTCCAATCCTAACTTCAACAACAACACGACACTCGAACATTAGGACACTACTAGCACAACTCGCCCGCATCCTTCGTCCCAGTATGCTGATCCTCTTTTACTTGCAGACTGCCAAGGTACGGTACATCGTGAACCAACAATGTTCACCGCTGATCGCACGCCGGGTCGTAGGCATTGAACTGAGTGACATTGCTTCAGTGACTAGCCCCGACTCCAATTCGATCACGTACGACGCATTCCTCAAACAAGACGCTGGAATTGATGATGCCCTGGTACACCTTCTCGGCGATGATTTGGGGGAGATGAACGCTGGGTGCATCGTCAATCGCTCTCTGGATCACTTGTTGGTCCCGAGACGGGTCATCGATCTCCTCTATTCTGCTCTTGAAGCGTGCGGCTTCTCTGACATACGCTGCTCTAAAACGCAGGTCACGTCAGGAAAGCGTCGTGGGTAATCTCCATGGCGTGCACCTCGTGGACAAGAGTTGCAAGAGCTGAGCATCAATGCCATCCAGAGCGCTTCGGACCTGACTGAGCGAGGAACAACATGTCGTTCCGTTTGCAAATCGGATCGTCGGTTGGCCCCATGGTACTGTCCTACTATTCGCATCCGAACTGGGATCATTGGGTAGAAGAATGTAGCACGACTTTGCATCGTCGCGCGTTTGGAGTACGGCCCCGATGACGGTGCCCAATACAAGCGGAACAGTGGATAGGAAAGTCGAAACGGAAAACTTCATTGCGGTGAGTTTCAAAGCTCGGATGTTTCAACCGTTTGCTAAGCTGGGCTTCTCACGATTAGTATGAGTTATCTAGCCATGTTGAACGATGTGGGTGACCATGTCAGAGGCCATCTGGTAGGGGGCTCGATAAAATGATACATTCGCTACGCAGACGTACATGCAGTGTTACAGAAAGCAATCAAACCTCGAACGCCCTTCCCGCACTGAAAAGAGCAACCGTCGACTTGGTCACCACAGCCCACTCCGGCAAAAACTGAATGACTTCCTCCAAGGAAGGAATCTGCCCCCCAGATCGCCCTCCACCGATCGTCGCGCCCTCGTACTCATCCCAGCCACAGCTCGCCCGCCCAGTCAGCCCGTCGTCTGCTCGTCCCTCGACACTATCTTCGTCGTTCCACTCGACCGACACCTCGAACCGTTTCCCGAAATCCCGGCTCCAAAGTTGGATCCCACTCAGTCCCTCTGGAGGAATGTCGTAACCGTTTTGAAGACCCTTGTTCCCGTCCCCGTCGACGCTGAATTTGTGGATACGTCGGTTGGTGAACGAGAGGGTACAGAACCGCGTGTTGAGTCCCTCAACGGTGATCCGAGCGTTGTTAGATCCGGTGCGGTTCAGGTGATAGGATACCCATGGCTGACGGCCATCCCAAGACGTGCTCTTTCCTCCAGGCGAGGGAACCATCTCCGCACCGACTTCCCATGCGCACGTCTGCAGGCCGGATTTGGCCCCTGAGTCGGAGCATGCTACCGACTTGCCAAACGCAGATGGGAGCTCCGGTATGATATGACGGGTCAAGAACTGCCTAGGTCCGGTGATCTCAGTCGTGACATGTTCGATCCCTGTTCCCGATGCGGTTAGGTTCGCGGATTGTACGAAATAGACTTTGAGCGGTGAACCCTCTGAGAACGGGAACGCGACCCAAGCATATACAGTCGAAAGCACGAAAATGGCAAGCACAAGAAGCGTCAGCCATCGGTGGGCATTGATACTAAATGGAGACATGGGCAGCACGAGGAAGAGAGCCAAAAGAGCCACAGCGCTGTACGCTAAGACATCGACTTCAGTGGGCTGATCTTGGTATAATGAAAGTGGGCTTACTCGCGGCTGGACTGTTCCCGTCAGTAAGCGTCTGATTCATCGCGCCTAGGAGCGTGACAGCGATGTGGAACACCAAGATGACAGGAAGAGGGACCACGAGCAAGAATTGAAGAATCCACCATCCGATCGCACCCTGTCCTTCGTCAGAGGGTGGCGTGGATGTACGCAGGTGCTCGCGTGGGGCAAGCGGGGTAGTCTCTGTAGGTTCAGAATCTTCCACAATTCTGTGCGATGACTGCTGTCCATCTGCATTCTCCTCGGTGCTGAGAGCCTGGTATCCCCCCACGTAGGTGCGACGTTCAGATCCATCTTCATATTCCTCAAATCCGCGGGCACTCGTCATTGCTTCAGCCAGAGCCACGGCGCATCCAAGGAGGGCGCACACATTCCAGGCGGTGATGAAGTAAGTACTCCCTATTTCGGCGCTCCGGAGGACCGCGGTGGAGAAGACGAGTAGTACCCAAGTGAAGCTGTATAGCTGTATAAGAATCGAAAGCTTTTGTTGCTCTGGTGCCCATACGGAACCACGGACGTTGCAGGGGAAGGAAATGATCAGGACAGTTGATAGATAAGCCAACGACAGCGTGGAAGCGAACACCAGGTAAGGGTGAGAATGAAAGATCTAATCATCTGGATGAGACGTTGGTGCGTGAGGATAAAAAGGTAACTTGCGAAAGGATTCAAGTTGACATATCCTGCGATCAGGGCCGCCTGAAGGCCAATGCTGACCACCAGCGCTACCCAAAACTTGGTCGAACTCCAAAATTCAGAGCTACACTTCTTCAAGTTTGCCAAGGCTCGTTCACCGTACGACAAGTTCTCTTCAATGCCGTTCCCATTGGGCTGGACAGGGTACCCAAACCGAAGCCTCCTACTCAAGCGGACAATGTGTCGTGAGTATGCGAGAAGTAGGAGAAGGATGGGACCAGAAGAGAGCAAAACCACATTCGTGATGAACAATGCCTCCAGCGAGAAAACAACCAAAGCGGCACCAAACACTGAGCGTCGTTGAATCTCGGCGCATAACAGGACAAAAAAAGACGCACGTTCAAAATAAACAGGCCTCTCCTGTCGGGGAAGTAGCTGAGCGTGAACTGCGTCATCATTTGCAAGAGCAAGGCTAGCTCCATGAGTGGCTTCCATCATGGCCCACAACGCTTTTTTACCACCTTCCATGCCAGATATCGAGTCATACCGCGTGTGGTAACGACTCCTGCCTTTGTAAAAGGCAAAGTCGAGTCCATTCAGACCCGCTTTTTCATAGACCGAATAATCAGTCCCAGACCGTATAACACCGCGCGAAAAAGAGTCAGCAAAGATCACATTGGCATGTGGATGCGGAACATGATTGCCTGTCCAGGAGAAAAGGGGTGCAATGCTTGTAGCGCGGAACATCACAGGTCGACTGCGTGAAATCCTCAGTGGTGTCGGCAGCGTTGCAAAAGCGGAAAATCCCACCCTCCAGCTGCAGCCCCTTCGAGGTTGAGAAAAACGTCACTTATGTCGGCCCATGGGTGTTCTAAGAAACTTCGTAGAGGAGTCTAAATAACGGATATGGAATCGTAGTCGAGAAAAGAAACACACGTGTGCGCTCCGTTCAGGCCAGATTCTTCGTTATTATTAAAGTTGAAAATGACTGTCCTCTTCGGTCTGTGCTTTGCAAAATAGTCAACCATCCGCAACAAGGTGACGACACCTATTGAATCGTCTGTCGTCCCAGGTGCAGTAGAGACCGAGTCATAGTGAGCCGATAGCAGATAACCACCAGATTCACGGAAAGTGGGCTCGGTACCCTGTATTTTGACAACGATATTGTTTCCTTCTTGGTAGACGGCATGCGGATACGTGGATAAAATGCCAGTGGACCATGATGCATTGGAAACGACGTCGTAATCAATCGTAATACCAGGGTGCTGTGAAGCTATATTTCCGACACGCTCGAGGATGAAGTCACGGACGAGGTCGTTGGCGTGCGAGTTGAAAGAATGCGGTCTGGCAGACACCTTGGGCAGCAAAGTCAGCGTGCGACAGCATAGACCGGCCAGAAGGATGGTTTAAACCTTGTGAAGGTCCCACCAAGCCTGATCAAGGTCGAGTCCGCGAGTATTTCTGGGAACCGAGGGTAGCTTGTCCACCACGAGGATAGTGCTGAATATTGCAACATATACGAGCACCAACAAGACGGTTGTCGGTATCGTGTTGAAAGCGAAAATGGACCTCAAGCGGTCGCGAATGTTGTTCATGGTTGGTGTACAAGGTCCAACATGACAATTTTGGACGACTCATCACGCAACTCTACAGTTGACCGCCATGGACTTGCCATCTGGGTTCACGCGTTAACACGCTCACGTCGAACGTTGCAGTGGCTCAGTAGATTTGGAGCACGTTCTCCCAGGCCCTGGGCCCTGGCTCACCAGCTTCAACCTCGGAGACAAAGCTCGTTGTGGGCTGTACCTCCGACTCTCCATGTACCCGTCTTCACAGCATCATCTTAGCTGGGACCCTATTGCCGTTCTACGAGCCGACTTATACGGAGTATGTTCGCTTGCCCACACTGTTGGTAGGGACACATCCATGCATGAGAGATACGAGGACGACAGGCCTTGTTTACAGATCCGAGGCATCCCTAGTTATCCCATCCGGGCTCTTCACATGCCACCTCAAATCTTGTCGAGAGTCGGTGACGGTTCCACCAAATTGGTACATTGAAGTGTTACCCTGGAGGAAATCGAACGATATATATATCCCCGTCTCCGAAGATTCATTCCTTGTATCAATCATGTTATCGGACTGGACCACATTGTGCACAGTGGCATTCATTTGTGTCGTCATTGATGCTGTCCGTCGATGCCTCAAGAAACTTCCCTCTCACCCACTCCCTCCGGGCCCCACACCGCTCCCCATCATAGGGAATGTCCACAATATCAATAGAAGCACACCGTGGTTAACCTATGCTAGGTGGTCGAAGTTATATGGTGCGATTCTTTACAGACCTCCCGTCCTCGGATTGTTGCTGAAATGTTACAAGGTGATATTGTTTATGCTCGCCTTTTCAACCAGGATGTCATTATCATCAACTCTGAGAAAATCGCTAAAGCGCTCTTAGAGGACCGTTCGAGCAACAATGCTGATAGGCCTTACCTTGTCACCAACACACTGTGAGTCATTGTTTTGGGACACAAACGACGAGTCCAATCCTATCTTCCAGGTTCGGCGTAGATTTTAACACCGTTTTCATGCCCTACGGAGAGAGATGGCGCATCCAGCGTCGATATTTTCACCGGATTTTCAAAACAGAGTCAGCATCGAGATTCATCCCAATGCAGCAACGCAGGATCCATCTGTTCGCCCACCGATTACTGGAAACCCCCGACAGAATGTTTGAGCATATCCGCGAGTGAGTTATAACTAATGTAGTACCGATGCCACCAGTTCCTGATGCAACATAATTTGTAGGTTCAGTGCATCGGTGATTATCAACGCAGTCTACGACTACGATCCAGTATCCCCAGATGACCAGATGGTCGTCGTGACCGGGAGGGTGGGTAAACTGGTAGCGGCATTCAACACACCGGAAATGGCAGGAATTTTGGGTGCTTTCCCGATAAGTAAGGGTGCTGTTGGACGTCTCTCAGAGGCAAGACTAACAATTAGGCAGTTTTAAGCCTCCCATCGTGGTTTCCGGGTACGAGCATCAAGAGGAACTCAGCTATAGCCAGAGCATGGGCTAGAGACTGGATAGAAGTCCCGTTTGCACACGCGTTACGACAACAGGTTAGTAGGATTTCGCGGGAAGGGTTTTTTTTATTGACGACTATGCCAGAAGGAGGGAAGTACGTCCCCAAGTATGGTGCATGATGGCGTCCGGCAGGAAGACATGATGGGCGGCGGTACTGCAAGGCTGCAGGCTCTCAAAGAAGCCGCAGCCACCGGTTTTCTAGGTATGTGTCATTCAAATTTGTGACGCATCGAGCTCCGCACTCATCACACAATTGCAGCGGCATCGGACTCGGTGCGTGTGCCACATTTGTCCGACGTGCTGCCGTCTTAGTAGGACATAGTCAAGCTCTGTTTTGATGACGTTTCTCTTTGCGATGGTTCACCACCCGGCTGTGCAAGACAAGGAATATGCGGAGATAAATGCAGTAATTGGCAAGGACAGGCTTCCGACCTTTGACGACAGGTCATCGCTACCTTATATTGAGGCTGTCATCCGTGAAACGTTGAGATGGAGTCCCATACTGCCCCTCTGTGAGTTGTGAGACTATAGTTTGTGACCGGCCTAAACCGTTTGCAGCCATTCCCCATGCAGCCATGAACGACGACGTTTTTGATGGATATTATATACCCAAGGGTGCGTTGCATTTGATTGAGTCTGCGGGTATAATGACACGATTGTTGCGCAGGGGCGATGATAATGACGAATCTCTGGTTTGCATTACGTGTCTCGTGAACTCATTGGCGCATGACCTTGGTTTCTCAGGTCGATGGCGCACGACGATTCCAAATATGCGAAACCTTTCGAATTTATCCCGGAGCGATTTCTTCACCCGGACGGTACGTTGACATCGGACAATGTCTAAAACATTGCGTTTGGGTTTGGACGGCGAAGCTGTGCAGGGCGACGCTTTGCGGAAACATCATTGTGGTACGCGGTCGCGACGATACTCGCATTATGGAAGGTGTCGCTTCCAAAAGATCAAGATGGAAGCGATGTACCGTGCGAGTTTGAATGGGCGTCTGGAATTGCGACGTACGTGACGTTGTGATTTGGTCTTGGTCACTGGATGATGGTGATTGCTAGGTATCCGCTCTCATTCCCTTGTCGCATTGTGCCTAGGATACCAGGTATGGATGCGAAGAAGTTGGAGGAACTGACGCATGGATGCAAGTCGACTAACGAGTAGTCGTCGCCAAAGGGTGAGATCGACTGGGCTCTATCGTTCCTAGCACCTAGGGTAGATGAGAAAGATGTGTATAGGCGGTCCAGCGCCGATTGGTCTAATTAATCGATGGTTATGAGGATGGCTCTGACAGATGCCTATCGGCAGTGCCGGCGAATCATTATTCGGCACAGTTTGAGGGCGCCACGAGTGGGAACTAAAACGTAGCTATTAGCCATAATTTTCAACACCATCTTTCACCACATTCTCGCAAAACGAGCACGTCAAAATCAACACTGGCTACGCCAGACCAAGGACAGGACCACTGTCTACGCTGTCTACTCCTCTCCTGCCCATTCTTGCCGTTATGATACAGAGAAAACGCGTTTTCTAGGTCATCTAGCGAAAAGACGCGTCCCGGAGAAGTGTTGGACTCGTTCTCGCTCTTGACATCGCCAGGCGCGTGTGGACTGTGGACGACGACGACCGCAGTCCAAAAACATGGTGGCTGAGCGGAGTTTCATTCAGACTCCGCTTGAATGAACGGAACGGCGAGCGCACAGACTGATCTGGCTGGGCGTGTTCGTAACTGGGCGGGATGGCGTCTGAGATGTCTGTGCCATCGTTGGGTGCGTCTCTCTTTTGTTTTACGCGTTCGTTCCACTTTTTTTTATCTTTTTTTTGGTGTGTCGCTTGCTGAAAAAGTTGGATCCAGGGTGTGTTAGGTAATCGACGCGTCGTCGTTGAGTTTGCCCGCTCACTGTGACTCGCTCTGCCCCTGCCCCGGGTCGGTCAACTCGCCATCCCAGCATATACGCATAGCGACTGACCCCCGTCCCCTCCCCTCGTCCTCATCGTTCCTCTCGCCGCCGACACGCCCGCCAACTCGCGCCCATTCAACGCGTGAATACCCGCGCACCATGTCCGGTCTCAAAAACTCGCCATTTGGCAAGCGACTCCGTGCCGCACATCAAGACACAGACGACGACACTCCACGCAGAAACAAGCAGCGCGTGAACCCCGCATTTGCTCTAACTCCGCCTGCGGTTGCACCCGTCTTGATCCCTTCCCTCAACTATTCACAACTCACCGCGAGCGACACCCCCGGCCCCGAATCGCCAGAGCACCCTGCTCGTGCACACAGAGAATATGGCGATAGATTTGTTCCCAGCAGGGACACAGGCGATATGCGAACGTCTTATCATCTCATGGACGACGGTGGTCCTTCCACGCCCTCGAAGCATCGCACCATACCCACCGAATCAGATGCTATAAAAGGTGTGTTTCTCTCTCCGTCCGAGTCACCACCTGACACCTGACGTGGCGCTCACCCAAAACTCTTCGCCCCTATCGGTCCGATTTCACACCCCCGATCATCCGCCGACAGAACAAGCTAACGCTATTTTCAACTCCATCCTTCACAGCGAGGTAACTCCTCCTTCACCACGCCGTCCTACATCACCAACACGGCCCGCCCAGTCGTCCACATCCATCGCACCTACGACCCCGACCCGTCGGCGTATATTCCATTACACTTCCCCTTCTCCAACGCCAAATAGTAGCCGTCGTCTCGACACACCCACTGATGAGGCATATTCCATGTCTCCTGTCCGCGCAGAATCCAGGCAACTCCTTGAGTCGCCTCGTCGTCAGCTTCGCAACGTCTGTAAGACTCCCTACAGGGTCCTTGACGCCCCAGATCTCGCAGACGACTTTTACCTCAACCTCGTCGATTGGTCGAGTACAAACGTTCTCGGCGTCGGTCTGGGTAGCTGTGTCTACCTTTGGACAGCCCATAACGCTGCAGTCTCCAAGTTATGTGACTTGAGTGTATCTGGCGACACGATTAGTTCGGTTGCATGGGTACAAAAGGTTCGGGTCGTGTTCCCATTCGACCTGCACATCCGCTGATGTTTGTTTCGTGGCGCATAGGGCACCACACTTGCTGTAGGCACACTGTCTGGTCATCTACATATCTACGACGCTCCGACGCTCTCTGTTATTCGATCCTATGCGCCTGCCCACACTCAACGCATCGGTGCTCTCTCTTGGAACGGCCATATCCTAAGCAGTGGTAGCAGAGACCGCATGGTCCATCACCGCGACGTTCGCGAAGGCGCCGCGGGCAGACCATTTAGGAAATGCGCAGGACATCGGCAGGAAGTCTGCGGATTGCGATGGAGTGGAGAGTTGGGGATGGGTTTTGGAAATTCCCGCGGGACCGGCGTTGGTACGGTCGTTGGAGCGTCGGGAGCTGAAGTTGGGATTGGAACCCCAAGTATGGGTGGCGCACCCGCCCAAGGGCCCGGAGGCTCTGGCGTGGGTTCGGCTCTTGCTAGTGGAGGCAACGACAACAAAGTATGCATATGGGACCTCCGCGGATCCCGTCGTGCATCTTCAATCGCCTCTTCTATCCATTCTTCTGGGTCTGGTCCTGGAGGAGGCATCGGCACTTCACATCGCTCAAGGTCAAATAGTAGTGGCGACAACGATGGGGATGTTCCACTGTGGAAGTTCCACGAACATACTGCCGCCGTTAAAGCGCTCGCTTGGGATCCTCACGTGTCTGGGGTACTCGCAACTGGCGGTGGAACGCAAGACAAACACATCCGATTTTGGAATACGGTCACTGGCACGATGCTGAACGAGTTGGACACCGGGAGCCAGGTATGTCGGATCTGTCACCTCGGATGTCTCGTGATTGACGCTTTAATGCAGGTTTGCAATCTCATCTGGTCGCAGACGTCTCATGAACTCGTCAGTACGCACGGCTTTTCGAGCACGACGGCTCAAAATCAAATATGTATATGGCGATATCCATCGCTTTCACAAGTTGCCTCGCTAACTGGACACACTCATCGGGTGCTTTATCTCGCCATGAGTCCCGATGGGGAGACGATTGTGACCGGTGCCGGTGATGAGACACTCAGGTTTTGGAATGCCTTTCCGCGACGGGAAGGTGGAGGAGAAAGAGGCGGAGGTGCCTTGGATTGGGGAAAGCTGATCCGCTGATCCAATACCTTGCACCCGCGGCTTTCCGAATCCTCGCCCAGTGCGATGATTCTTGGTGCATGTGCGCATTACGTCCTCTGAGATCCTCTCACTGCCCCATTTCCCACTGCATCGGTTCGCCAATGGACTAACACACTATTTCGCTTTCACTGGCACATGCTCGTATCTATCCACTTGGCCTCCTGCGCCACCAATCATTGTTCCAACATAGATCTGTCCTCGATATCCATCCGCATTCCAAATCCTGTTGCAATTACCTCCGCCTCTGCCGCACTCCTCCTCCCATCTCATCTTATCACACGTACATAACTATTCTCATCCTTATTACCCTATTACTGTGTATCGATTCAGCTTACCCGGACGATCACCGACTCTCGCTTCTCTTTCTCGACCAGTGCTCCGTTCGTCTACGTCATCAACTTCTCGCTTTGCCTGCTCTCCTTCTCTCGTTTGTTGTTTCTCGATTCCACCCATGCATCGTGTTTGCGCAGTTGAAAAAAGTTTCGTTTTGTCAATGTGTTGCTTTCTTGATACACGGTCTTTTTATTTTTTCTTGACGTTCCTTCCTGACAGTTGTTAATATATATACACTCTCCATCTCTCTCTCATGATCAAAGTTGGCTGGTCTAGCGTTGATTTGATGTCGTGTATGCATAAGAAATCTTGCTGGCAGTCTGATTCAAGATTTGATTTGGTGACATTGCAATTAGTCCGAGTCACTCACTTTCACGGCAGTCACTCCAGGAATGCACAGTTACTTCATGGCATCTCCTAATCTCAACCCTACATTACGGCCTGGCAACACTGGTTTGCAATGAGCCTCTCGACCTTTGTATAGCCGCTCTTGCTGTGTTTGAGATCCGTGTGTCACGTCATTTTGCGACAAGTGGACGAGGGGTGGATTATGGCTAACAGTCAACTAGATCCTGGGGGCCGATCGAATCAGTGCAGAAGAAAGAGGTGAGTTGAACTACGATGCGAGTTGACGGACATTGCTGGTCTAGATCTACTGCGTTCGACCAGAAGCCACAGCATGACTACTCTATGAAACGTATATAGAAGGATATCACGGAATGTGCGCCCACACGCGCACATACGCCCTCACTTGCTGTGCGTTCGATTCCAAATTTGTATGATCTCCGTCGTCCCAAACGGGTGCTATGGGAACACATATAAACCCCTCCCCCCCCCTTCACCCACCTCTCAGTTCAAAACAACCATGAAGTTCAAATCTCTCGCTACCATCACTCTTGCTGCCTCTGTCGCCCCTCTCGCTTCAGCAGGCCTCATCTCATACGGCATTTGTCAGACAGGTCCGTTTGTCCTGTCCTCCGAGTCCGACCGTGACTGCATACTTAAGCGCTCACCCCAGGCTGTAACGCGCTCGCGGTGTCGTGCTACGCCGCGGCCGGGTTCGTGTTTGGAGTGACCGTCGTCGCCGTGCCGCCCGCCCTTGTGGGGTGCAACGCCGGCTTGGGAACGTGCATGGTAGCGTGTGCTGCCACGGCGCTCATTGCCCCCATCCCCTGAGCGACAACGATGATTGTCGAACAAGGCGTTTTTGTTTGGTCGTTCTTGCCGCACACGACTCGTAGTGGGGGGTCGTGGAGATGTTTGTCGAAGCGTTCTCGTTGAACAAGGTTGCTGTTGACTGTCCCGGATTCGAGACAGTTGTATATACATATACATATGAATGAGTATTTCCCTCAGGGGGCCTACTCATGCATGGTTAGCAAATGTGGAGGTTGCGTGGAGGATAGTCAAGTGAACTTGTGGGGCGAGAAACGTAATTGCAA
>JBBPMK010000305.1:0-26845 GCA_038090295.1 Boletus semigastroideus | reverse complement strand
CTAGTATATCTACTCGACCAGAAACGGGGGGCGAATAATTAATTCTTGGTCCCGCGCCCTTACGAGGGCCCACTCCGTCTGACCTAAACGTAACTGAGCGCCATATCTCTTACATATCGCTAAAACAAGTGACTCAACCGAACGTAGAAACTGAGACAAAGTCTGGACGCGCGGCCCGCCACTCCCGCTCACACGATCATCCAATTTAGATTTCCCAGGTCGTACGTGTTCGACTCACCCTTGTGAGCCGATGAACTGACATCATACATACAAAGCTGGACTCTATGTACATCCGATTCTTCTAGACGTCACTATCCAAGACTCTATGAAAACGGTTTGGTATAAGTACTTTCCAATTCTAAAGAAGAAAAAAAGTCTACCGATTCCATTCTCTTCAGTTCACTTTAGCCAACATCCACGTCTCCCCCTCCCTCGATGGAACCCCTTCCAAGTCGTTGAATCCCACTCTGGAATACAACGCACGCCCGGCGACATTGTCATTGTGCACGAGCAAAACCACCACTTTCTCGCAATTTCCACCGTTCTCATTTAGAAACTTGACGTCGAGGTTTGTCCTCGCCCATTCGAAACACGCCTTTAGCAATCTGGCGCCAACGCCCTTGCCCCGATGTGCAGGGTGTACCCACATCCCATAGAGGGCGTATATCTCCCAGTTATTGCCCACTCCGGCTTCCTTGAACGGAGCCAGGACAGATGCATGCATGCTGGGCGGCCCTACTATATTGGCCATGCCTATCCACTCGCCTGTCTCTCCCGCTTCCTTATCGTCACCGCTCTCACGTCCACTACGATGCGAATCATCGCGATCCCAGGACGCGGTGGCGATAAACGTTCGTTTGCAGGATGAGTCGAGCCGGTCCCTCCAGACCTCCTCTGAGAAAGCCACTTCACGTGCATAGTTGGATGAAAATGCCTGTGGATCCAGTCTCAGCGAGGTGAGTCGGAGCGTTTTGTACGCGGCGAGCTGGAATGGGGAGATTGGTGGTTCGATGGGAAGGATAGTGTATACTGTCATTGATCGCAATTGCTTGGATTGAAAGAAGTGATTCAGATTGTCGCTGATGCTGTGGTGATCGCGTTAACTGCATCCATCAAACCCCGTACTAGTACTTATGTACTCGACCCAGTCTGGCTGAGTCATTCAGGTCATGATATGACTCGGGCCGTGAGTCCCAATTCCAGTCGACGCATAGTTCAGAAAGACAAACGGTCTATTTCAACAACCAGTAAGCCCAGGTACGTTAAGCGCTCTACACGAACACATGAATATCTAGTTGAGATACAAACAGTGGTCATAATTTCCACCTTGGTTGGCACCCCACCAGCTGGGGAAAAGATGGGCAGTACCCGCTGCACCTTGTACGGCAAACGATAGGATAAACACCATCACTTGCGTGCCGCCGTCGAGGGCTGCAAAACGACTAAGAGATGACAATGAATCCTCAAAGAGGGTACCATACCTGCAGAGACGATATAATTATACTTCTGGAACCACCGTGGGTGTCGTGTTCGGATCCACCATTGGGAGAGGAACGCGACCGCAAAGAAGGATAAGACGGAAGAGTTGATGCCCGCCGCAAGCCAACCAATATATGTGCTAAATAAAGGAACATTAGGGACAGAGTGTTTCATTGAGATGTTATGGTCATACCAGATGATAGGCGTGTATAAATAGTCAGTATGGAGTTTGGGCCAGTAGCGGTGAATCAGCCAGAATGGAACAGGGGCAACCAACCCGACCAGGTAGGACAACGGAACCCATTGGTACCGCCCCCCTACCGAAAATAACTCGTGACCAAGGCCGCCCCATGCAATAGCCTGCGAATTGTACGACTGAGGTTGCTGTCCGGACCAAATATTTGTCCCTTGAACAGAAAGCAAGATTTCTCGTTGGTTGTCAACAATAGAGTTCATTAAATCTAAGAGTGGTTGTAAGAACGAGTATGGAGGGGAATAGTCGCCTTACAGTAGTTTAAGACAGCGCCGAGAAGAGTACCGATGACCTGTGCGGTAAAGGAAGCACGAGGAGGGAGCTTCGCATCTGCGATCATGCTTTAATCCTCGCTGGCGTTGTTTCCCAGAAGACTTACACTGGCCGATCTTGAGGTCACGGAGCAGCAGGACAGCTTGTGAAACGGTGTCTTTACAGAACGTTTGTCAACAACACGGCTAATCAGTGAATGAGAACGAACGAACTGTAACTGTAGAGAACAAAGTACATGTTGGCCATTGGCTTGCCAGGATGCAAATAACCAGCCATCATCTGCATAAACGTTTCTATTGACATGATTAGCTGACTCGAAATAATATTGGTTGAAACGGGGGGCTGGAGGACTCACGAATCGAAATACCGGCACCCGTAATGGCGGACAATGCTCCCACGAAGAGGGTGAAAATGAACGCCAGAAACACGGATATGACGAATCCCCACCAGGGTAACGTGGAGTTGCTCTTGTAAACGACTACAAGACCGACCACGAACGATACCACGAACATGATACAATACCAGCTGTTAGGGACGTCCGGGTACTGGAATAATGATCGGCATTGGTTATCGCAACCAATCAAGTGCTCGAGCGCTCAAGGCTCACCTTGAGCATCTCGGCATAATGGGGATCTATATCTTCATATTCCTTGGGCTTCTCTCGTATACCATCGTGATTCCAGAACTTCCAGTCGATGTTCCTCCAATCAAATTCTTGCCACTGCTCTCGAAGGCCAGAGGGTGATATCCAGCTCCAAGCAGCTCGCAAATCATCGCGATTCCAGAGCAGTAAATGCGTGAAAGTAGCTGCTAGACCCATGTTCGTTGAAAGTAGACAGACAACCCAGGTTCCGGCATAATATGGTAGTCCTTGCTCCGCGAGGAGTGTCGGGTCGACCTCATAATTCGAATTCAGGATTAACAATTGGTCATACACGGTGCCGTTCTCATAGAATAAGAGTTGAGAGAGCTACACTTAGCAGTTAAAGCGGAATCCAGGGTAGAGCATACGTGCACCTACGAAGGGGAAGTTTTGCGATTTCCAGATGTTATTATAAAACACAGCCACGAAGCCGACTATGCAAAGCATGTAGCCGATGAAGATGGAAACCTATTGTCACATTAGCTACAGTTACTCGTAACATGGCCTGATGTCAACCTACCTGTGTTCTCAAGGGAATTGCCATGGGACTGCTACCACCAGAAATGTACTGTGGATTGATATATCAGCCAAGTCACTTGGGCATCGGTATTGCAAAATCCAACCTGCCAGTCGAAGCAGATCGACAGTAGACCAAGCCCCTCATTACCATTAGTTCCGCCAAACACTCGGCTGACCGCCGCGTTGTTTGGTGCAGCAAGGCATATGATCGAGAAGCCAGTGAAAAGAGGGAATACCCACTCTGGAAAAAGTTCCCAGATAAAGACTCTGGGGTTCAAACTTAAGCCGCCAACCAAAGCAGTGATGTACTGCGACTTACACCCCAAATACGAGATGAAACACCTTCAATCTACGGCGAGCAGTGAGACCATCACGGAAGAATGTATCGAACATGGAAATCAGTGGGAGAACACCCGGATAAAGCATCTTTGACGGAAACAGTAAAGTTGCTTGTATATGGTATCAGAAATAATTCCATTACCCAACCGAGGCAAACTCACATCTCAGCACACCACCGATTCCGTAACCAAGGAGCTGACTGGAGAACAGCAGGAAGATGGACGTTGCAGCGTTGGGAGTGATGTTATAATATAGGCGCTGAACGGAAATCACCTCCGTTGCGAGAGCAGAATTTGCGGCGGCGCTCGCCATGATAATAATGAAAGCATTCTCTTTTTTATTGAATGCATGCTAGTCAGGAAGAGGGTAAGATAGACCAAACGGAGGAATGGTTGAACATTACAGGGTTCAGATACCGCAGTAGACCATGGCGAGGGATGAGCGTCTCCATTGCAAGTCCGAGAACATAAGAGATGATGGCAAGGAACATGACAGACACTCCAACGGTTTGCTAACGATAACGAGTAAGAAAAGTTGTATATAGCAAGGTATGGGCCTACCGGTTTAAAATAATAGATCTCGGCTATTCTGAATGATGTTCAAAAGAAAGCAAGTGCAAGGATGAACTTACCAAGGGAACCACCAAAGGCAGAGAGACCAATCCCGAGGAAGAACGCACGGAAGGTCCACGGATTGAGAGAGGGATCGTCATCGATAGAGATAACGTGTGTTGCAATATCACGTTCGTTGTGGAGGACAATATCCAGGCCGTCCTTGATGGGTAGATCTCGTGCTGCCTCCACATCTGGCTTCGACCTTTCAACGTATTTCTTGTCAGCGATGCTAGGTCCCGTAGCGGGAGAGCCTAAGTGCTGGGTGTCGGAGCCTAGACTAGCCATGAATGGGGAAATTTGGCACCCTGACATGGCTATTGGGAGGGGGTTGGCTTATGTACGATGGGTACAGTATAAGGTGCGAGATCCAGCGAACATGTGTTACCACATGACATAGGCAAGTAGTGTACGGCGACTTCAATCTGACAGCGACATCAATTGAATCGTTCTGCACCCGAACGCTTGTTTGATAAGGGCTCAAACGACTCACCGGTTTATGAACAGGCACATTGAATGAATTTGCCATGTTTCACCAGTAAGATAACATTGCGGATCATTTGAGGTGGGTACAAGAAATAAGCATAGCAGCCTATATGACTTTCGTTATGATTATTTCAGACGTTTGTACTAAAAGTTCCACCTGGATCGAGATCTGGGTTGTGAGGGCAGTCTTCAAGTTGCTCAAATCTTACTTGACAGTCTTTCTAAAGGTTTCGTATACATGTTGTATGTGAGAACTTCGCCTCGTGGCAAACCGGTGCCTTGCTTTCGGGCAACGCACCTCCGATGGTACCACAAGGTCGTTGAAGCCGTCATCTGGAGGCTATGCGGATAAGTTTCACCACATAATCTCTCAACAAAGCTAGCTTCGCAACCTCAAACTTCAAGTATGGCTCCGAGTCCCACCACTATACACCCAAGAAGAAAGCCCCTCGTACGCGGTGATGGAGTGTGAACGCACAATCAAATTTTATCCCTGGAGATGGCGGCATGATGGAAGTCAGCCACAAATTGGATAATAAAGTACATACTTGCCCGCAAAGCGCGTCTTCTGCTACACGACGCAGCGCCCTTGACCATGGCGGCTTAACAAAACCTGCAAGCCCCTTGATATGTGTGAGCCTAACCCTGCGAAACAGCTAATCTCGATACAAAGGGACTCACCGGAAACTTCAACGGAAACGTACCGCGTTCATCGCAATCGTCGCAGATGGCGTGACCGTGACACACGGCGATATGTCAAGCGAGCAGCGGCATGGGCTTGATGTGAAACAAGACCAACACAAGCGAAAATGTCAGACGCTGCCAACTGGCGGGTTGAAGTTGAAGTTTCAAGTTCCAATTTCGATGGCGAGCCGAGATTCCAACACGGCCACTGTCACGGTTGTACGTAAGCTTCAACTCATTAGCATCCGGCAGGGACCACCGCACGCTCGAATCCCTATCGCTCATGTATTACTTCGCCAAGGCCCTCACCCCGACCACGTAGATTGGAGAAATTTTTAACAACCATGTACGTACATCCACGAGGTCATTCAAGTTTACACAATTGTTTTGTCGTCAACAGCCGATGATCTTTGTAGAACAATGGGCGCGACCATGTTGTTTTCAAGGCTCGAATTTTGATTGGTTCAGCCCATTGACTCGTGACCGCATGTAATCCTGCGGCAAAAGCTCTGGAGCCCGCAAAACACCTCTCTCACTAGAAACGAGACGTCAACAATAATGCCGATGCCACTTTTTGAGTGAACACACATACATCTCATCGATTGCCACCATGAGGTCGTAATTGATCTCCTGACTCACCACCGAGTCAAATTTGTATGACGGGTGAGACCGCACAAACTCTCGCATCCACGTTGCCGTCGTGAACAACGAGCCTGGCACGCTTCAGGATGACAAGGACTCGAACCAGTAAGCAAACTATAGGCACATACCATTTGAACGACGATGAACGAGATCCATGTACTTGCCGATCTGCAGTCTTTCGGACGGTTCGATATCAAGCGTTTCGAGGTATGCCTCGACGAATCCGATCAACCCAGGAAACGCTGCACCCTGTATGACTTGGGAGTGAGTACATAGCATAAGTATTGAACACGGAGCACCAACCTTGCCATTGAAGATCTCATCTATGGACATCTCTTCGTATTCGTCTTCCACGGGAATATTTGCGAACAGCGCCGGCTGGGGAATGCGGGGGAAATCATTCCGCAGCCTTCTGTCTTTCGGGGGGACACCACCCTGCCATTCGATCGGGGAACTAGACCCAGACGACGAAGGAGTCGTCATCATGGGTGATATGTAGCCTGGCGGCAACACGTTTTTGCGGAAGAAGAACTTGCCCTGACGGACAGCGTCCCGCTTTTGTGCCCTCGACATGTTCTCATCCACCTTGAAGGTAATTTGTCAGGACAGTCTACCAAAAAAGCAGTCGAAAACTCACTTTGGAGATGGGAACATAAAGATTCAGGTTAAAAGCAAGTATGGCTCGAGAGAGGAGTACAATGAAAACCGCAAATGCGGCATTCTCAAAGTCGGTCAGCTGTACCTCCATACTTCGGAACTCAACGCGCCAACCAACAGTCGATGCTGGGGGCGGTGGTTTGAAACGAACAGTTTGCCAGTTCGTTGATTGTAGATTCTTTTGAATTTAATTGGTTTTGAGTGCCAGAGGATGGAGAACACTCACCTCGAAATGGTGGTTGCTGGTTTCGTCATCTTGGTCTATAGTTTCCGCATAAACGATCAAAGGATCACGGATAAACAGATGGGCAATGTGCTTGGCAAGTAATTCATCGACGCCTTAGACAAGTGTGAAGACCTCAAACGCAATCCTATGGCTCTACACCTACCGTGATTGGCGAGGCGAGCAAAGATGCATTGGTTGTAGGGTACATCAATGTCGTTGTATTCCGGCTTGTGATTCCAATCTGTTGATATATACATGTCAACGCTGTCGAAGCGAGACTTGGGAATCACACGTGTGTTCTCTTTTAATGGCTGGAAAAACATTGTATCAGTCGCAAACTTGACGCAAAAAAGGGCTGATTAATTCACCGCACACCCGAGCTCCCCCGCGGTTCTGTCATCGTAACAACTCGAGAGGACGTTCCAACGGCAGTCGACGTCAGAAAGATAACCACGCCAGATTGGACTAGCAGCCGTCAAAGCAAGCTTTACAAGTGCATGTAGCATCAGCGAGGTTGAGCGTCAGCCCCCAAAGCCTGCGTACCATAATTGGGGCGATTGGGATGAAAGCATCGTATAAGCGTCTTGCTTCTGCGATATTACAGCTCTGGAACGTGAGTTGTAAGCAACAGCAACCCGCGCCAAAGCCCATCGCATCCATGTAGATGTGGTCTGTTAAAGCTGCGCCATTCTTTGCTTCTGCAGGATGAGGAATAGGTCAGCAATTTTGAGCGTTTTCGGAACACACAATACTTCACCAGCATCTTCTGGGTAGATAGAACGCTGCCATGGAATAGTAGGATCAACGAATGGTCTTGGCGTCCTCTCATCGATGAAAAGGGGAATATTTGTAGTGACCTTGAATCCTTTCCTGCGTCTCATACAGGATGCAAGGGTGCTATCCTTATATCAGAGGTAATCAAGTGACATGATCGAGAATGGAAACTGACCCATATCGTGGGTGTGGGCTGATTGTTTCCTCTGGCAAAAATAGACTGTGGCTGGACTCGGAGCCAAGAATTGGGTTAGAGTGGGGATCGGTAAAGACACCAGGAACACCCAGGCGAGGGAAAGAAGTGACTGTGATAGGCACTTCATTGGGCTTGAGATGCCTCTTGACAAGAAGCCGTCTGAGGGTCAAAATTAGGATAACACACCAGAGGCGAGCCTTAATACTTACTTACCTATAATGCATATTGGGCTCAACGGAAAGTAAATCTTGGATGGAACCCCTGTATGGAGAACCGGGTGTTGACTCCAACATGTATTTCGCAAACTCAGTTTGAAAGCTAGGAATCAACATTCTGGGGAGATTATCTAGTAGCAATTCGGTGAAAAAAGCTGATGCTTACGAGTCTAAATTATCCGTCTTGAGGTCAATGATGCTCTCGCTGAGCCTGGCAAGGATTTCAGTTTGACTGAGAGAGAGCTTGGCATTTTTTTTCTCGTCGTCAAAGGCGACGACCATGTATTCAATCTGAAGAAAGCAAGTAAGGAGGCGGTTAGCGCCGGGGGCCACGGGGCCACTAATGCGCAATACCTCATCACCCCAGAGGAAATCGGCGTAACGTCTGTCTTTGGTTCTGTCCCAGATGTGGAGGAACTGCGTGATACCGTGCTCCCTGACATGGTCAGCATACTTCCTTGCCTCATCCCACATAAGTGGTGTTCCAAGAGTTAGGAGACCCATGGCGTGAACGAGTAGTGCTGAGAGGGACTACAAAGAAAATCCACAGAGAGAGAGCGGCTATAAATCATCCTGGTACGCAACATAATCGGGTCCAGAAACAGGGAAGCGAAGGACGGACTGCACATGCGATAGCCGCATACCCTTCTAGTTGGCAGCGAGAATGATCCTTGAATGAACGCACTACCAGTAGTAGACATTTGATCGGGGTTTTCATCGTTTACGGGACGTTACGTGAGGGTACTGGAGCTGTAACTTAGTCAATTGGATCAGGCTAATTTTTGTTCGGCAAGACAAACGTTCTTCTATTGTAATCATGACGTTGACCAACGTGCGTGATCGACCTCTGCTTGTAAACCGATTCCAACACACGCGGTAGTTGTTGCGAGGTATCGCGCAATCCGACTAGTAATGAGATGAGATTGGGTCGCACCAGACAAGAAATCAGGATATATTACCAGCGTTTTCGGTTTCACGTTCGCCTGCGCCGAGGTTATGAGGTTATGCTGTCCTGACTGTTTATGTCAACACTGCTTGGCAACAAGCGGTGGCTAGGTATCTACGCGGAGTTTCCACTTTGATATACAGGCCCGCAGCGCAAAGACCGTCATTACGACGGCCAGTTGAGTTAATCATCCAAGGATCGGGGTGCGGCTAGACAGTGGTGGATTTACAGTGTCCAAAACGTTATATTTTACCTCTTGTACAATACTGTGTTCGATAGCACCGTTGTACATTCAAATATCACTGCCGCTGCTGCCGAGTCTTCCTTTGTCCGTCCGTGTGATGGTGGGAATTAAGACAAATTCCATTCACCTCCATTTGTTCATAAACTCACCAGAATAAAGCCAACCGGGGATTGGGTGGGGCGGACAGAACGAAAGAGGAAGGTACTACTAGCCCAATACACGTCGGGATAATGTATGTACATATGCGGGTGTCGTCGCGACTTCTGAGAGTCAAGCGTTCTTGCGTGATCACCCGGGCCGCGAAAAGGCTGACCCAAGAGGACCTGGACCAAGCCAAGAATGGGCAAGTACGGAGCAAAGATCTTGACAATTTCAAACCTGCCCAATGGAGCAAAAAAGGAATTACAACATCACTTCGCCTCGGCGCAGAAGAACATATCTCAGAGCCGAAGAGAAATATCTGTCCTCTATGGCATGGGGCATACCACGGTCATCACGCAACCACGACTCCACGAGTTCTAATGTGCTACAACCCCTCGGCAAAAAAAAATATCCAATCGCCGCCAGCATTGATCACCTCGATCAGACTTCATCAATCATTCTAGAATCACCTTGTGTCAGAAAAAACTAGGGGATCTGATAAGTTGTGGGAACCAACTTACGATAGCCTTATTCTGTACCAGGTACACCGTCCGCCAAGTTCTAAATGGGTTTGCCGTCCAACTCCGTCCATCACTGGCAGGTGGAATTGGATTCATGGATATAAGTGAACACATTTACGAGCCGACTCTTTGGAATATGCCAGACAAACCAGGACAAACGCCGTCCCGAACACTGTCCACGATCTAAACCGCTTTGGAACATGGCGAGCAGATGGGGTCGCATTCCGAATACCATCCATCACGAAGCTGTGTCCATTCAAGGATAAGCAAAACATACATGGTCATACAAAAATCATTCGTCATGAGTAACGAGCACAGCAAGCAAACAGTCCTGCCTATGGAGCGTCGAAGCACGCAGACAAAGAAAAGCAAAGCGGAAAGAAACTGGAGATAACGAGCATACCACTTGTTAGACACGGGCGTATCAACAACTTCTACTTGGCCTATATTAAACTTCGGATGATGCTGATGAAGTGACCTTTTCGGGATGGGATTGCCTCTGCGGTTTCGGATCTTCTTTTTCCGGTGGTCCAGCGGTGTACACGCAAAAGAACAGGGAAAGGACAATGACGAAAAGGGTGATCGTGACGGGGATGCGAACTTGAACACCCGTGTTCTGGTAAAAGACGATGGAAAATGCCGCCAAGAACGCAATCAAACTATAATGGCCATGATAAATGCTACGAGTTATAACTCGCAAAAGCCTACTTACCCCCACATCAGTAGCACGTATGGAAGGCTACATATGATGGCGAGCCTTTCTAGACCAAATGGCTCCTTTAGGATACGTCTCAGCACCACAACCTACCAACAGGGTCAGCTCATGGCAAGCCGACCGCAATCGGTATTACCGCTCGTAGTGGCGTGTCTGCGCCTTTGGCACGATATTGCTTGAAGATGGCCAGACCAATGATAATGCTACCAGCGCTGCAAATGATCGAAATGTATGTGACGATCTGTACGGGCGTGGGTGAGTTGATTCCCCCCTTCCTGTCACGATCATTCCAGGCAAGGAACCCCATGTTGGTAGTCAAGAGCACTGTTGCCTTTGAGTAAATCGGTTTACGTCAGAGGTTAATAAGAGAAGAAGAAAGGACATACCAACAAGTTAGAGTCACGAATGCTTTGGTCAACTTTGTGGACAAAGCTGGACCAGCGCGCGAGGCTAAAAGCCTCGTGAAACGAGTATAACTCTACTGCATACACATCAGGAGACCTAAGTAACAGCGGCCCAAGAATGGCGAGCAGAAGAGGGCGTTGATAAGGACCAATTTTTGGGCCCATGTCCTCGATATCGAAATAATCGTCAGATTGGCCATACGAGCTTTTCAATAACCCGTCGTCTTTACAAGTTGGATATTCGAAATGAGATTGACAACACTAGATCTTCACAGTCACGTACTGTAAAGACCCATGAATCTCGCTAGATCGCAAACCGAGTGAGCCAACCATCAACTGAAATTGGAACGCACATACCAATTATCCAAGAGGCATGACAGCCGCCTTCTCGGTCATCTGCTACATACGACCGATCATAGCGCTTCCGAGACAACCAGATAAGCCCTCACCTTCAATCTCCTTCACCACATTCAACATGGACTCTAGGGCACCCTTGTCGTAAGGCGACGTCGAAAACTTGACCAAGAGCCTATCTGTACAGCTAGTCACGTGAGATAGATATCAGCGATAACCAATCATGTCCTTGACCTGCTGCAGCCTGCAGTAGTATGTCTTTTAGTTCGCGAATGACTTTCCTGGACACTGCAAAGGTCGTCGGAAAGAGTTCGCAGTGCCTCCTGCAAGTCAACCAATCTGTCACTATATGCTCGTTGACCAACGATAAATCTCACCAGTACTGCGCCTCGACGCCTTGAACACGGTCAGCAACAAAAGCGATGTACTAGAGAATAGAGACGAACAATGGATCGTCGAACCACTGGTTTGCGTGCACTTGTTTGATGGACAGGGAATGGGTACCTCCTTCTGGCTGATATCTGTGAGCCAAAAGACACGCCGCTCCGCGTGAGACACGCAATAATACGATATCCGCGTGCGATCCTTGGTGAGTACATCCAAGAATACAGCCCTTTGATTTCTGGGCAAGGCTTGCAACGTGGAACTCATTTGGAGCATCTCGGCGCCTTGGTTGATCAGGGAATGTACCCTTGGATTGAGCACGTCTGACGAAGTGCACAAGCCCTGGGAGACTACGTAAGTACAGCCGTCAGGCAGGCACAACAAGCAACGCACCATTTCTTCGTTGACATAATAGACGCCCGAGTCTGGATGGTCGATTCTCGTCCAACCAGTGGGAGGACTACGTTTATTCGCTTAATCTTTCACGCATGTCTGGACGCGCTAGGGTACACTCACGACTCGGGGTCCACCACCGACAACATGTTGTGTGAGCCTTTGAGTGTGCTCGCTACCGAGGCTCTGGAACGACACACTGAATGAGACCTGAAACTAGATGCAACCAAACCACCTCACCTCGAACCATCTCTGTTGCACATTCTGACCTTGGATGGCACTATCGTTTCCAGGTGGTGTCCTCCGACGAGTGGTCCTCCATTGGAGTTTTTCGGTACTTCGCCCATTTTTTGAGGTGTGTCGAGTACTTGGGACAGATGCCTCAAGAGTGAACGGTGTCAACGACAGGGAACCCAGAGGATTGTTGCTTGAAAGAAGGCTGCAGAACGGACTGTTGTGTCCAACGCAGCAAAACGCTTGAGATGAACGTAAGAGCTGAGAGAAACGCTCATATATGTACCTCCATCCTTCTTGGGCGGCACGAATTGATGGGAGCCACGAGGCTGGAAGGCCTGACTGCAGGCACGAGGCGGCCGGTGCTGTTACTGTCACGGTGCACACTGGACAGGCAGGTGGTATGTTGGGTGGATAGTCGGCGTTGGGACGGCGAGACTTTGACCAGATAGTCCATATTCGTATGCGTTGAACCTAGATGCCCCCGTGACTGTCAAGTTCCAACTACTTTGTACAGTTGGGAGAAGGCTAGACTTTCGGAACATGAAGACAGCGTGCACTACCGGCTGGACGCTGGCAAGACCCGGCGAGGCAGCTCTTCAATGCTTCACGTACAAACGCTTTCATAGGGTACCGCTACTGGCAGCTCGGCCTAAGGTATACTACTTAGGTACCGGTGCTACTAAGTATGCCCACGCGGGCCGGGGATGGGTTCGGTGCGAGTCGAACCCGGGTATATTCTACATCTTATCCGGGTAACCTGCAGATGAGAACTTTGGTATACTTAGCTACTCGTAGTAATCGGCCGGGCAGAAATACTTGTACAGTAAGCAGCTATGATCTCATTGCATGTACAAGCTAATATTGAAACATCTGATCAACGGCGATAAGTTCAAGTTCGGGCTCGACTTGTTATCACTTTGCCTTTCCCTTTTATACGAGTAACAACGGAATGAACCAACTGCCTTGATGCTTGGCCTTGAATGACCGTGGACTGATCACACGCCACAAGGACCCATGTAGCTCGTAAATGCGACTATGACTAGTTTGAACAGCGAAGATTAATTGTTCTGTGTCCAAGACACGGACAACCATTAGCGATGAAATGTAAAAAAAAAAAAAGATCCCAGCACGCCCACGCAACAAAAACCGCATAACCAAGTCCTCAACTCTGCTCCAACGACCCGGTCAGAGGTGGCGGCGGCGAAGAGGGCGAAGTAGGCGGGGTAAAGAAACCGCCCGCAGTAATCCCCATCGTTTCCACCCCAGACCCAGACGCCTTCCGTAATGTCCCGCGCCCGATCGAAATCGAACCTTTGACACTTCCCCCAAGCCCATTTGCAATCTTCTCGACGCTCAACGTGGACCGTGTGCGACTGCGAGAGCTAGTGCCATTGTATTCGTTGATGGATCGCACGCCGGTTGCATTGATGGGCGGCTTGCGCTGGCGAGGTTGGTATGGATATGTTGAATTGGCTGCACCTGGAGTCGCGGCGGTGTTCGGTGCTCGAACTGCCCTGGTACCGGAAGTGCCAAGATTACTTGCAGGACCGATCGGCATGACCAGCATAGCATCGTCGATGCTTTCTTCATCATCAATCGCCAAAGAGAGCGGTCGATGTGGCTTTGATAGTGATGCCGAAGAGCCGGAAGAGGATGGAGGCGAAGGGGATCGCGAAAAGTGTCTCGTAGCCGATACAGGTTCAGACCGATCCCTGATCTCATCGAATATTTCGTAATATCGTTGAATGCAAAGCTTGATGACAGCTCCAAACGTTGTACTCCCTTCGGAAGACGCAGACGAATTGGAAAGGGCAGTTGCTGACGTAGTCGAAAGCGACGCTGACGGCGGGTCATTAGTTGGACCCCCGGGAACCGTGCACATCGTGACGTCCCGCATGGGACTTGAACCCTTGATAAGGTTTGGACAGACTACGATGGCAAGGTTGTGTGCATCCATGCGGTTGATCGAAGAGTGCAACGATACTTCGTGTAAGAGGTCTGGATAGAGACTACGTCAATGGGTTTTGCAAAAGTAAAAGGTTGACGCTCACGTAGGACATGGCTGAGGAGAATGTATACACATGGCATCAACTGCGGAAGGAGGGAATCCCGAATATATGTCACAGCAGTCATGTCGGACAGGTCGTTTGAAATCGCAGGACACTGTCGAACGGCGGGATAAAGTGATTCGGGAAAGGGAGGAGCAGGAAGATCGCGCAGGTATTTCTTGATGAGAACAGAGGCGAGATGAGGATCATCAAATGTTGAGAGAGAGACAACCTGGCCTGAGTGACGCTCAACTTGAAATGACAGTTCCAGTAAAAAATGCGACATACCCCTGTCATATGCCTGTTGCACCTGCCTCAGCAAACCAGAGTTAGGGGACCGTCTGAACAGTCCCACCTCCTTCATGCCTGGGAACAGGAATTCTGAGCATTGGTATGAACATTATCGCTCAAACCTACCACTCTCCCGAATGTACTGAATTGAGTCCTTGATAACTCGAGGGATACCGCCTTTCTCCCCGTCACATCCCATCAAGTCTTCTAGAGGAACGCCAAATACACTGGCGCGGATGGGTATAGGCATTGTAATTTGTCTCTCATGTTTCATGTTCTCCCTTATAACTTGATCAAGACCTTGGTGAGACGGAGGAAGTAAAGAAAACATACTGATACGCCGCTGGCGGGATGTCGATCTGTGTTAGAGGGACTTGAAGCGCGAGATCCGACAACGTGTCGATGTACGCTATTTTCCGGAAAAATTTGGGACTACAAACAAGCAACAATGACTAGTGGCGTCGACCGTCTTCAAAGGGGAGATGCGAACCTTATGATGGCACCAGCCAGAGAGAACATCACTAAGAAACTTGGGTTATATTATGGGAGGAACATGACGAGGAAACACGCACTCTTGGAAAAGAAAGACGAATGTACAATAAACTTTCCACGGAGTAAGAGTAGAGTGGGAACGAACGCGCGAAAACTCACTAGGCGTTTCAAGTTCTTGCGATACTTCCGACTGAGGCTACGGTAAGCTTTCCAAACCCAATTCCAGCCGGGGGCATGTCTGCCCCCAGCGGCAAAGAATACTACAGTATAATCGGACTCCACTGGCGGGGATAAGGAGGTGGCGATTACAAGTTAGCAACAGACGCACCATAAAGATCGAGGTATGATAGAATACGACTATGATCGATGGTTGGCACTGGTTATGTTTCTTTTCGACAAGGAGACGCACGACAGAAGGATATCATATGATACTTCGCGGGGATCGGGAAGTGCTGAAGCGCTGATGATGACCCTACACGCAATCATGATCAGGTGCCCACAATTGAGGTCGATTTTAGCCTACATGGGTCTTGTCCTAAAAGAGATGTTAATCAGGATTAGGGTCACATTCAAGGACGAGACGCACTCGAAGTCGACTCCCGCTTGAAATATGACCCTGCTCATGATCTCACGAACTTTGTCGTGAACATCCGCTTCGGAGGTTGTCGAACCCAATGGTCCTCGCTTCCAAGGAGGTTGAAATGGTTTCTTCAGGTTCGCTGCGCTTAGGGGCGAGGTAGGAGATGAGGCAGCAAGGGAGAGAGCAGCAAGTCTTTGCTTGAGATTTGGGGGCATGTTGGGGGACATGGAAGGGGTGGGTGCAGCTTCAACGAAGTCACTTAGTGGGAACAGTCAAGAGTCCTGAGGACTCATGTGGTGTTGAAGTTGTGAAGTATGCTATTCGGCGAAGAGTGAGATTGGAACGTGTCGGTGCCTGACTAAACGCGTGCCCTACGCGACGTTGATGTGAAACAATAAAAAAGTCACTTTTTTTTGCTCAACAACAACGAAAGACACTTAGAACTATTGAAACGACGACTCAACGTTCACGGATCTCACTTGGACAAAGGTATTACTGTCGACGTCGAGTTATTCCTACTGGCGAGTAATTCAAACTCCGACCAATATTTCAAGGCCGGAAATTAAAACCCCGACCAGTGACTTCTGCGCCTGTACAACACATGCCGATGAAGATCAACGGTTGGCCAATGTCCGGCATACCACGATGAGTGAGGCAAGGTGCTCATATGACCAGTTAGTTATTCATAGCCAAGTGAAAACGTGTGCGCTAAGGTAAGGATTTCGCATGACATTCGCATTTCCGGTTATCCGTCCAACATCAAACATGGGTAATGTCGTGATGGAAACCCCAACCTGCGCATCAGGATCAAACCCAAAGCATGACCTGATTGATGAATTGCGGCTTGGTTGTGGTTCGGAACAGACTTGGAGATACGTATATATGACGAGTGCCTTGTCACGGAGCATGTACCAGTGGAACTGACAATACTAGTGTTGACCAGTGATCCAAGTCTCTCTATGTACTGTCAGACAAGATCGCGGCACACTGCCGTCGACAGGCAACAAGAAACACGACCCAGTGGAGATATTGCATTGATTCAGTAAATATTGCAAGCGATGCCGCGCTGGAAGTCAACATACGAGTGTCTGCCAGTCAATACCTATCCTACAGGCGTCGGGGCCGAGTTGAATACCGGTCTGGATGTCCATGTGAAATAAATCCGCCTCCGGGAATTATGCGCCCTGAACGACATAGTACTGCTTCTGATCTGATTGACATGGTCAGTCACTGGCAGTTCTATTTCCGGCGTGGTACCAGACTCCGGATATTTGTGAATCACAGGTGTCGAGCGTCTAGGCTCGAGTAGCAGATATCCCCGGGTGTCGGAGTAACCGGTATACCATGATCCAATGAAGCTCGAAGGGCTAATCGAGCGCTCCCATGCCGTTACTGAGTAATCCATTTCGCCGTGAGCACGGCTGCAATTCCAACTCGTAGCTCTACAATAAAAGCACATCATCATGTCCAAAGACATACACCCACCCCCTTCGTCATGTACCACAAGTCCCTCTACCCCCCTCTGCCCCAAGTTCCCCCCCAAAACGTCCACAGCATTCTCTTCAACCGCGCAGAACAAGCCGATTGGCCCGATTACCCTCTGCATCTCAACCCTCTCACAGGCACTAGCAGGTCGTTCAGACAGTTCCTCGAGGTCGTCCGCGATGGTGCTACTGCCATTGGCACTGACGTCAACCTCGGTGGGCTTGGTATCCGCGCAGCGAACGGTGAACTTGCCGGCGTACTCTCAGAGAACTCTATGGTATGTCTCTCTTTTCGACACCCTGAACCCTACCTTAAAAATGCCTCTGGCAGGATTGCATCGCGCTGCTCAACTCGCTACTCGTCTTGACTGTCCCATTTGCCATGTTCTCAGCCTATTCCACACCCTTCGAGTTTCAGCACGCTTTCAAGCTCGCGGGTCCTACATGCTTATTTGCCACTCCAGCACTTCTTCATTTGGCACTGAGTTCCGGCCTCCCACAAGACCGTATTTATATCATAGAGGGAAATGTTCAGGGCCATACGAGCTATGCCGACCTGGTCGCACGTACACGCGACAGAAAACTACCGCGGTTACCTATACAACAGGCTCAAAACGATACCCTTGCCTACCTCGCGTTTTCCAGTGGGACAACTGGACTACCAAAAGGTACGTCATCTGGCGTATCCCCTCTTGCAATCCTCACTCTACTCACAACATCGTCAATCACTTAGCTGTCATGATTTCACACGGAAATCTCAGTGACTCTCTGCATCAAATCTTCGTGATGACTGCAGAGGCACTCAAAGTTCAACCCGTACGTACTTGATTGCCTGCTTAACATGTCCTTTTCTAAGGCAAGTCCTACAAAAGGCTACCGTGTGGAATGGCCCAGGAGGCTTGAACGTTACTTTCAATGTACTGCCAATACATCATGTTTATGGTCTCCACATCAGTATATTCAGGTGCTTCTTCGGGCCGACAACACTTGTGCTCCTTCCTAAATGGAACGCTGATGTGTTCTTTGATTCAATCCCTAAGTAGGTTCCCCCCTTCATGCAGTCCTATCATGCTCATGTCTTCATGAGGTATCGCGTCACGACCATATATTTAGTCCCGTCTCTTGTCCACCAAATTGTGCACCATCCCAGGTTCCCAACCGCTGACTTTAGCACGGTTCAAATGATCAGTTGTGGAGCGGCTTACCTTCCTGTCTCACTTGCCGAGCAACTACGCTCTCGCTTCCCTGGTGTGGAACGGGTGAACGAGGGTGAGTACATTGTCGTGTTTCCCTCCTCCTCCAGTCCTGATGGTGAACTAGGGTATGGGATGTCCGAATGTGTAGGGATATCACGATCCCATCCGATCGATTCTGAAGAACTCTCATCTCTTCAGACACTCTCTGTTTCCATGAAACCTCTTCCTGGAATGCTTGAAGGACGCGCCAAGAACGTGTCCGGCTCCGTCGGAATCTTACTGCCAGGCGTCGAAGCACGCGTGGTTCGGGAAGATGGACAACTGGCAGCTTTCAATGAACCAGGAGAGCTTCACGTTCGCTCCGGCTCCGTCGCCCTCGGTTACTGGAAAAACCAAAAAGCCACAGACGAAACATTCCAGGACGGGTGGCTCCGTACGGGTGATGTAATACGCATAGACGTGGATGGCGTCCTCTAGTATGTTCTTTTACACTTTGAATCAAATTCCTCGTGGATTAATTTAATGTCCACATTAGCTTTGAGGATCGCGCCAAGGTGAGCATTAATAAATAAATAAATCACTCTCGGATGTGATCTGATATGTACAAGGATACGCTTAAAGTCTCGGGTATGCAAGTTTCCCCGACGGAGATCGAAGAGACATTGCTCCGACAACCTGACGGCCTCATCATTGACGTGGCCGTCGCTGGCGTGAGTGGCGGACGCACTGCAGACGAACTCGTCCCGAGGGCGTGGGTCGTCCTGTCAGCCAAGGGCAAGGTCCTTGGTGCAGCTGAGGTCGTGGCACGTCTCGACGCATGGATCCGCGAGACGCTCAGTCGGTATAAATGGCTGAGAGGCGGTATCAGCATTCTCGACCAGGTTAGTTTTTTCACGTGTTCGGGATGAGAGAACTTGTCGTTGACTCGAGTGTGTTTCCACGATGCAGATACCCAAGTCGCCTACCGGCAAGGTTTTACGCCGGGTGTTGGTGGACGAGTACGAGACCGAGTCGAGGTCGCATACAAGACAATCCAGATTGTGATGTGGTGACGTGGATAGTACGAATGTGACGACTCGGGATGATGCGACGGTCTTATTAGACGAGAGAAGTTGTCGAAAGCTTGTATCTAGCTATGACGTATATACCTCGCGATGTATGCATGTGCGGTCTTAGAAGAAGATGTATGTGGACTCGATTCAGACGCAGAATTCGAAAGGTAGTGGCACTGGCGAGTTTGAGAGAGATAAGCAAGTGCTGAGGTCGAATCCCAAGTACCTTAGATGAGAGGAAGATCTGCATACGTATTGCTGGAATACCTACGGTACATCGAGTCGCCGGTGTTTGGGGGTTCCGGCCGACAGTTTTGCCCCGCCTTCTGTTGTGCACGAATATCCCATGCCATCATCACCATCTTCTTCTCTCAGGAGGGTGGTCGGCAAAGATTCATATACGGCATATCTGAAACTTGCGTCGCAAGGGAACCGACAAGTACAACTGATAGTAAACATGTGCACTGCGATCGAGCGTCTTTGATTGTTCGGCCGGATGCCGATTCTCCGGCGGGCCGCTGTCACGAAGCACATGGGGTTGTTTCGCCCAGTTGCATGCAACGAACCTTGAACGGATTTTTGCAAGTATGTCATATCGGTCTCGGATCGGAACCAGGCTCGGAAGATGGCAGGTGCCGATGATTGACTCCCGATTGCAAGATCTAGATCGCAGGTTGTTCGACAAGTACTACTTCGAGTTGTACATGCATCCACAGCTCATTCGGACTCGCTCATATACATGGGTACATACAGGTTCGTTCAAACTCATCCGAGCCATTCATTCCACCTGTGCCCGCGCGCACTCGTCATGCTGTGCCAAAGACAAATTTGGGACACGCAAAAGCAGCTTTTTCGCTAGGAACGCGAACTTGAAGTAACGCGTGCCGGCGCTTCTGTTTGGGTGACAACAACACATCTCGTCGATCGCTACCACAGTGAGATCGTAATGGATCTCGTGGCGGACTGCCGAGTCAAACGTGTGTGACGCGTACGATCGCACAAACTTGCGCATCTACGTGGCTGTCGTTGGCAAAAAGCACTGCCGGTGGAAAGTACATACCATTTACAGGTCGGAGAACGGGATCTGTGTACTTGCCGGTCCGCTGTCTTTCCGGCGGTTCCATGTCAAGCGTGTCGAGGTATGCCTCGACGAATCTTCGATAGGTGTTTCTACGAACAAAGCACGCTTGGGAGCCGGGGGAACTCGTCTGGTTTCAATTCAGATGGTGTCCCTCCGCAAGAGAAGTCACGGAATGGCCAAAGGATCAATCACGGATGAACACGTAGGGAACGTACCTGTGTAGTAATTCATCAACACCTCGATGAGTGTCTCCGTAAGACCTCAACCAGAATTCCATATCCTAATGTTACCTACCATGAATGACGAAGCGAGTAAACATCCAGACAGAACGTTCTTCTCTGAAACGAAGCACTGTCATTTACGACGTCGACTATGTGCGAAATCGATCTAGACAGCTCGCTGGCTTATGGCGGAATCCAAACTGACAAGGCGGCGCATTGCCCTGGTCAGTACTGAGTTCTTAGAAAATCAGGACCTTACTAACACCGTTACACATTCACTTGCGTCGCATCTGTGCTCTCCTGGAGGTTGGAGCCCTGTGAAGCGGATAGCTCGGCAACAAGGGACTCGGTGCACGAGCCGAGCATAAATATTTATCGCCTATAGCGTACCCAGCCGCATCAGTGGCCCATCAAGCGCGACAAGTTCAAGGTACTTGTGTGCCACACCTACTAATCGCCACTGCCGGACTTCGATCGGATAATCTTCGTCAGCAAGGATCATGTTGTTTGCTTCAGACAGAATGCCATGAGAGATCTCATAGTTGCTGGAAACCACTTACAACATAAATTTCGATTTTGCTTCTTGTTCACCCGTTAGTCCGAGACCACTTGTCAAATTCAATTTTTTTGGCCTGACTTCCCAACTGTGGGTATGTTGTGATGGCCAATGAATGCACGCTGTGGCGGGGAGGTCCGGGCCTAGGCCTCGGAGGGGAGCGAGCCCCTTTGATTGGCGCAGTGGCTGGCGGACGTAGCTAGTCGCATGTCCGTAGCTAGCAGTCACCACCACCACCTTGCCAGGTACACTAACAGGGGGGTTCCCACCTCGGCCCCTCTCCAACGCCGGAAATGCGTCTTGATCCACAAGAACGATGAGGAAGGTTGAGCAAATATGCGCGCCAGCCATGTAAGCAACACATGGTAACTTCTCATCACACTAGTGGAACGCTGAAGGGAGCAAATCGGAAAATTATGAGGACTCCATTTACTGCATATCAAAAGTGACGAGATTACCTCCATGGTTTTGATCTTCTGTTTCCAGCGGTCAAGGTCTCGTGGGTGTACATGCAGAGGGACACGACAGAAAGCGATTGTTACAGGGATACGGTATTACATAAAGCATAAGTTGTAAGTGATAGCCATCAATGACTCCCAACACAAGAGTACATAGCACTGAATTGCACACGCGAGTCATTCGAGATGGTTTCCAGAATCACCATTACAATATTCCGAACCAATCGGGTGTTGTCAAGTCAGTGGATGGTCTCGAGTCCGATTTTACAGTGACTCTAGTTGAACTCCGAGGGGCCGGTCTGGCACCGTGACAGTGTTTTGTCTCTCGATCAATACTTCTAGTTGCAGGCGACGATGCACATTTGGGTGGGCCATTGCAATACATGTACCCGCTGCTTTTGATTGTACGTCCATCACCGCGGCGCTACCCATGCTCTCCGATTCGCCATGTGCTAGTACCCTCGGGCTCTGGCTGCTTGACCATGAAGGAAAACTGATTGGTTGCCTGGAAAATTTAGCCTCTTACCTTGCCACGTATCATCGTATGGTACCTTCCATTTTAAGAGACAGTTGTCATTTTGCTATTAACAAATTCACAGAAATTGACTCTAAATCGAGTTAACGAAAGCTCGAGTTACCTTGTCATAGGGAATGCAACAACATGGCCTCGTTCCCAACGTCCTAGTGCACGCGGCGTATCGTCCGCTCTCCACGGCGTGGACCGTCACGTATATAATATCTGTTCCTTGTGATGAGTCGGCTAAACCGGATTGAGATCGTTTCGTCACTCTATCTGTTGTCATGTACCAATAGTATCCTTTTCGGCGCTGGACGTGTGAGGCACGGTCCGGTAACTACGGCGAAGAACTCGTATGTGCAATCTTCCTTATTCATGGGCAATGATTTATCTTTGTAACCCCCTCAGCGCCGCCCACACACACAAAAAATGGGTATCCTGACTCTTGGCACACCGCTTAAATGGGACGAAGCTAGCAAACATGCTGAACATGTCAGGGAGCATGGCATCACCCAGTTCCTTTACATCTGGGACAGAACCAAGGACAGACGCGGTGATGATTTCCTCTGGGGTGACGAGGTATTTCTCAATCGATGGCATGGCACCCCTGCCGCGCATCCTCACGCACCTTCAGGTTGAATGCATGGTCATCGCCTTTGACGATAAGAAAAAGAATGCCAAGGTCTCTCTCCGTCAAACTGAAATCCTCGCCAAGCTCGATGATAGTGTCGTTGTCCTCAAGTCTGAAACTTCGGAATCGTAAGCACCAGTTTTTGTCGCACCCAACTACTACATCATCTTCCTAGAATGTTTCTTCCTGCCTTTCATGAAGAGACTGCAAGATACGTGGTAGAGTCCACACCCGGATCTCCATATACAGGTTTCATCCAAGATTTACTTTCCGTGGAGTCCAATATGCTTTATAGGCGAGGAATATGAACCTTTTGTTTTGTTTTGTATTAAATTTTGACCATCAGACGCCTTCTTGTCAAGAGAGGCCTCAATGCCAACGAAGTACCTATCACAGTTACCTCTTTTCCTCGTCTGGGTGTTCCCGGTATCTTCACGGATCCATACTTTAGTCCTGACGAGTCCAAGTCGAGCCGCAGCCTGTTTTTGCCAGAGGAGATCATCAGTCGACACCCACGTTATGCGTTGGTTTCCACCCTCTATCACGCCGCCTGATTACTTCTAACTATGTTATAGTTCGCTTGCTTCTTGTATTAGATGCAGAAGAGGTTCCAAGGTCACCGCAAATATCCCGCTTTTCATCGACGAGAAGACACCAAGACCGTTCATCGATCCTACTATACCATGGCAGCGTTCTTTGTATCCCGAAGATGCTGGTCGAGTATTGTTCACATGAAACGCGCTCAGAATCGCTGACAGATGCATCACTCTGCAGAGGCCAGGAACGGTGCGGCTTTAATCGATCACATCTACATGGATGCGATGGTCTTTGGCGGGGGTTGTTGTTGTTTGCAAGTCACGTTTCAGAGTTGTAATATCGAGGAAGCAAGACGCTTGTACGATGCCCTTATCCCAATTGCACCAATCATGGTATGCGTACTTTGGATGGTGTGGTCATCCTCGCTGACGCATTTGTAAAGCTCGCCTTGACGGCTGCTAGCCCTATCTGGCGTGGCTATCTTTCCGACGTGGACTGCCGCTGGGATATCATCTCGTATACTCACGATGAGCGCACCGTGGAAGAGAGAGGACGTGCGGTGAATTAGTTGTCTTTTGCACCAAGTTATGCGACTGATATCACCTTTTCCCCAGCCATTAAAGGAGAATACCCGCGTGATTCCCAAGGCACGATTCGACAGCGTTGATATGTATATATCCACGGATTGGAACCACAAGCCGGAATACAACGACATTGATGTACCGTACAATCAAGGGAGCTTTACTCGCCTTGTCAATCATGGCAAGTATGATTCGTGAAATTTTGTTGGAGGTCTTACGGTCACGCTTGTCCAGGAATCGATGAATTACTTGCCAAGCACATTGCCCACCTGTTTATCCGCGATCCCTTGATCGTTTACTCAGAAGCCATAGACCAAGACGACGAAAGCAGTAACCAGCATTTCGAGGTGTGCACTGTCCATTTTCTGCAGTACTTGGTGTTAATTATTCCCAAGAATTTACAATCGACGAATTGGCAAACTGTTCGTTTCAAACCGCCGCCACTCAATTCGTCCACAGGTTGGCGAGTAGAGCTCCGAACGATGGAGGTACAACTGACCGACTTTGAAAACGCCGCATTTGCCGTTTTCGTCGCACTCCTGTCTCGGGCCATCCTTGCGTTCAACCTGAATCTTTACGTCCCGATCTCCAAGGCATGTTTTTGCTGCTTCTATCATGTCAGAAGGTCGTAATGACAGATCTCTCCAGGTGGATGAGAACATGTCGAGGGCGCAAAAGCGGGACGCTGTCCGTCAAGGCAAATTCTTCTTCCGCAAAAACCTCTTGCCACCAGGGTACCTGTCGCCCACGATGGCGACTCCTTCATTGACTGACTCCAGTATCCCGGTCGAACGGAAGAATGGTATTCCTCCGAAGGAAAAGAGGTTACGGAATGACTACGCCCGCATTCCCAAACCGGCTTTGCTCGTAGATACGCCTGTCGAGGACGAATACGAGGAGATGTCGATGGATGAGATCTTCAATGGCAAGGTTAGTGTTCCGCATTCCGTACTCTTGATATGTATTTCCCGATCATGTCAGGGTGCAGCATTTCCTGGGTTAGTCGGATTCGTCGAGGCATATCTCGAAACGCTCGACATCGATCCGCCTGAAAGACTGCAGATCAACAAATACATGGATCTCGTTCGTCGTCGTGCAAACGGTATGTACTTTATTTTCCTTCCAGCCCTCGCCATGTTAAAGCGTAGCAGGTTCGTTGTTAACGACGGCAAGGTGGATGCGAGAGTTCGTTCGGTCACATCCGTCATACACATTCGACTCGGCAGTCAGTCAAGAAATCAATTACGACCTCATGGTGGCGATCGATGAGATGTACGCGTGTTCACCTATCACGATGTCGGCAGTCCTGACCTTCCATGTCTAGCGAGAGAGGTGTTTTGCGCGTTCCTGAGCTTTTGCCCGAGGACTACACGCGGTCACGAGTGAATGAGTTGAACCAATCGAAATGAGCCTTGAAAACAGTAACGTGGTTACGTATGAATAGTACTAGTGGCGGTTGGGCCAAGTGTGGGTCAAAGACTACCTCATTCGCACGAGTGTACAAGCAGCAGCGTCCCTCATCCAAACACAGCTGTGGATGGTATTACATGGCAGTGCGCGCGCAATGTGTACATTCTTTCACGAGTTCTTGCCCCGAGACAGATGCAAGTCATGTCCTGTACCAATTGCATGCAAAAAGACGAATTGGTTGGACCGGCATAAACTTATCGCCGAGGGATTGAAGAAGCCGTATCGTAGGTAGGTATATACCACCGAAGCTCCTCGTCTGTCCCCCACATCGAAGTTACCGACAAAATTATGTACATGGACTTCGCAAATCCGAGCGGTGGATCTTGTCATTCGAACATATTTGAATGGAGATTTCATATACAATCGCTTGTTATGCGTTATGAGATTCCGCCGTCAACCTGCCGACTTTCAGCTAGGTGTCTCTCGTATAACCTGACCGAACGTGAAGAATTACTGAGTGCTCTGGCAAATTGAGAGCAGGGTGGACATCACCTTCGACATCAGGACCGGCACCCTAGCGCTACAAGACCTTATAATACATCATAATTTTTTTTTTTCGAATGATAAGTTAATTATAATCACTTATAATATCTTACATGTAGTTATAGCGCTAGGGTGGTGGTCCTGATGGATATTCTGGAGGTGTCGGAGGTATCGTATCACGGGTGGGTATATGCCACCGAGGCTCTTCCTCCGTCCCCAGGACAGCCTTCCACTTTGGTAGTCGACCCGTTACCAGAGGTTTCTTCTTCGGGTTCCAATTGTTGGCGATCGAGAAGCAGTGGCTCCATCCGTAAAAGGGTTCGTCTGGGTCGTCGAGAAAATGACGTTGCAGTCCAGGCAAGCGAGCAATAAAGTACTCGAACACGGCACTTTCAAGCGAGTCGTGGCTCATGTCTGGAAGCCCGAAGCTTTTGTCTTTTCCAAACTAGACTACCAAAGCATGAGACAATTTGTAGCCGTAGACACGGAACGGGTGAGGGGTAATCTTCTTAGTAGGAGGTGCTAGTTCAGTCGCGACAACATCAGAAGGGGTTGTAATGGTGATCTCTTCTGTAGACCTGGAGCGATATTAGCGCGAGGACAGACGCGTCCTCGAAGAATTACATGGGAGAGTCATTATACCTCCCCTCGCAAAGTGCTTAGGTAAGCACGATAAACGTGTCTTTGCTCCGTTCCCTGGCAAGTGTTGGAGATCCAGACCTACGTTACTGTAGATAACCATTTACCATTATTTTCCTACATTTCCTTTTACGGACATCGCGTATACTCGACGCGTCCGTTCGTTCACCTTTCCTCCAGTCTCGTACCACT